>CM032665.1:41678886-41772416 GCA_019095985.1 Streblospio benedicti
TATCTTTGCTGGTAAAAACTCATAGAGACCGTGCGGATCAATGCGTGTCAAGTGCAGTGAACCTACAGCAGAACATCCAATTAAGTCCACCTCTATAATAAGACCAATTTTCACAGTCTCAAACCTTCATAAAGCTACCAAAATGAACCACTGTATAGAGAACACCTCCCTATTGAGACCAACTAACACTGGTCCCTAAAGTGGTCCTAATAGAGAGTTTCTACGGTATATCTCTTTAGTCAGCAATGAAACAGTAGTAGACGATTGGCATGCCAACCTTCCTCTGTGGTTGAATCAACAGTGGCCTGGCCGAACAGGGAGACAGTGCCAAGGCAGGACCTATTATTTGGCCGTCTGTTTGTTTTTGACCACAGTGGAAAGGTCACCACATTTCTGCACGTGAAGCTAGTCAAGGACAATTACCTGAAACCCACTGATGTGCAAAGTGAGAGCACTTGTACAAATACACTTATTTTCTAATAGAAATATTTAGGGTGCGGTCGTAGTTCCTGTCTAAAACCAGCAGGTGGCTACAAACAATTGCATTCTGGGGGAAAATAGACAAACAGTATCAGTCTTTATTATTTCTTTCTGCCCCGCCGTAGCATCGCCGAACTTTGGTTGATTGAGACTGGCACCACGTGGGTAAAAATCGTACTGAAATATTTCTATTGAGACAGCGAAAAACTTCATGCATATGCAAAAGAGCCAAGTGTTTGGTTTGTTTGTCTATTTATTTCCCATGGTAGCTATACGAAAACAAGTGTATAGGGCACCTTTATAGTAGGACCTCGTGGTACGAACTTTGCTGTTAAATGTTTATAGATAGAATGTGACAAATCTTACATTTGTACCTATGCATACTTTCGAGAATTGTACATAACAACCTGACCTATGGGCTCAATTGAATTTGCCACAAAATTAACACAACTGCTGTGGGTTGCAGACTGTACACTGAGCCGTCCACGACAGTACTGTATTTCGTACATATACTAGTATTTCGTGCCTCTTGAGAAGAACACTTATGATGGGGGTGTACATGTACATACGATGTGAACTTGACAACAAGAATGACATTCAATGCAAGTTGCGTCCATTGTTCTTTTAAACAAGCTATAAAACAACAGCTATCCCTTGAAACTTATGAAGCCAGTCCCCTTAACAGAGAGGTTTCACTGTATGTACGCAGATTACTTAAAGTTTATGGATATGATTAGATCGCCAATATCATGCCGTTGCAATTTCCCGTCACAGCCACCGAGAGGTGCTGCCTTCTAGCGGCGACGGGCGGAACTGTGGCAGGTGCGACAGGAAATAAGCTTACAATTTCAGCGACCGAGTAACCCTCTATCTAGTGTGTGACGCGGGGACGTTCCTTTAAGTGCAAAGTCAGTGTAAGAATGGAACAAAGGGACTGTCGCATTTACCAGAATCGAGAAAACTTATTTCTTAACCTGACATAGGTCCGCTTACATGCCTATCACATAGGCATCCAATTGCAAGAGCCGTATGCATGGCGAGTATGGATATGACTTCAAGATATACGTTCTGACTTTCTGCATGAGCTTTTTTAAAAGACAAAGTTCAAACTTGATACAATTGCCTATATGCTTAGTGAGTCAACAAGTGTAAAATTTTGACACTGTACCAATCAAAGTTCACCTTCCAGAAAGCCAATTTAAGTCAACATTTTTATTTATTCCCTATATTTTCTATGCCGTTTGAAACATGACTGTCAAAATTGACAAAAACGACTATATTAGACTAAACGTGCCCAGGAGCACAGTATCTGTAGAATGTAAACTCACGTGCACCAGATGGTTACTTTTGCCATATTTAGACAGCAGAAGATTATGGTTCAACTCATCTTCACCAATTCGGGGTTTTCGTCAGAACATAGTCAGAGGGTAACGAATGATACATGCTAGCTTGTTGTGGCAACATGGGTTCAACTGTGAAAATGTTAAGGACAGAGCAATACTGCGAGCACGCACCAACACAAGACTTTTCCTGTTTTAATGGTCTAATTGCAAAGTAAACACCTTTATTGCCCACGAAACTTTTTTTCTAGTGACGCTGTGCCCTCTGAGCGCTTTCGATATATTGTTCAATAGATCTGTATTCAACGTAATTAGAGATTAGGTATGGAAAGACTATACTCAAATTCATATCACGGGGGGAAGCACATCTACTGACTCTGGAGGCACTGAATATTGAGGAAATAAAACCCATGATCAACACCAAGGAGGAATACAAGAGCAGGGCCCTGACCATCAAGATTTAGATGTTGTCAGCACCTGCTGATCGCTTAATCCTTAATCATTGTGTTGTTATGTTTTGATTAGTGTAATATTGAAAACAGCACTGTTTTGTAATTTAAGTTGGTTTATTTTTACATTACATTCTGAAGATGACCGCAAGGTTGAAAACATTTAATTAAAATGTGAATAAAAAGGATGTTGGTTCCATCAATTATAATAAATTCATATATCATATCAGTTGTGTGCAACATTAGACACGAAAATTTCATAACCAAATGAATTGTCTCTCTAAAAGGTACATGTACATGTACATTACATTATTGCAACTTTACAAGAACAATACTAATGCATGTTCCATGACAGCACCACTTATCTCACACCCACTATATCCGCTGAGAGAATAATCATACTTATTCACATCTACTTTACACAACCCTGGCTCAGTCTCATCCAGGCCTCCACTGTCACCGTCTGAACCAACGCCCAGGCACGTAGGTCGCCAGCCGTCACGAGGACTAGTAGCTGGGATTAGGGATTACCAGCTGCTTTTTTTTGTCAGATGGGACAGGGAGCCTGGCATACAGTAGAACCTATCTATGTGGACCACCAGTGGTACTAAAAAAAACTCAAGTGGTCTTTATACAGATGTTCATGTTGGTCGATGTATGAAGCTTTGGAAGCATGATAAATAGTCCTGTTACAGAGGTGGTCTCAATAGACAAAAACGGACGGTCTTAAATGAAGACTCTACTGTATTTTGATGAGAGTTGTTCTATTATACAGAAGAACTTTTGTATTAAGGCCACCACTGGATATTGGCCCAAATTGGTTTATTTCTATGCGGAGGTTTCAGGGCAGATCTAGGTTTTTAAGATGCCACATCTGCAGGATATTGAGGGTTTTGTACAGGTGAATGTTAGCGGTTAACATTGGAGAGATTGTGCTGTAATTTGAAACACAAAAAAACATTTTAGGGTCGTGTCCCCTTCTGAAGGCTTGACTTGAAAATTGTATTCCACATCATTTGGAACTCCTTTAGATATTTAATTGCTTTGTATATGGAAGTCCAGTAACATAATGGTCAATCTCTGCAATCATTAATAAGATGGTTAACAGACGGAATTTTCACCCACATGGGAACGTGCAAAAATACTTTTTACGCAGTATAAGTTTTTTTCTTATCTCTTTTCTTGTATTGCAAACTTCAAACTATTTTAGACACTAATTACGGAACCCAGGGCTCCAGTTCCTGCGAACATAAAGCCTCAGTCAAACAGGCCAGATGATTTAATAGTGTCGACCCAGTTAACATGTTTTTTTTATTTATTTATTTTTTTTTCTAAATTGACAGAAAACAGAAGAATGGATGTTAATGTGAATGTGGTGGGTTATACTCCTGATCCAAGTCTTGCTCTCACGACTTCACAAATTACACCAGCTGGAAATTGGCCCACTTATTGATGACGTCAATTGATCATTTCTCATATGCCTGCATCGGCAGCACATTCAGGGCACAATGCTAATCACTCACACAATCAGTCACACACTCTTTCAACCTAATGACCTATGCATAATTAACGTGTCATGCTCTACTACCCAAAGACAACAAGCAATAGATGACATTCGCAAATGTCATACCGGGGACTTAACCCCCATTGATGAGTGAGTGTTTTGCAAGCCATTGTGCCAACTGAACATTTGCCCAAAAAATGAAAACTTGTATTTCGGAGATTCTGACTACAGTGAGGAAAGCGTGCATCAGAGAGTGTCTTCTTGCACGGATTGGTGTAATGGTGTTAGCATTTCCAAAGGCTATGCTATTTAATATTTACTTGTTCGCATTTAGTTTCCTTCATATTAAAACACCCAAACGGAATAAAACTCTATTTCCATATATGTGCATATCTTAGACTGACTCTAATACACTGCAGTTTAATTATATCATCTCGTTAAGCTGAGACATTTAGACTGGGGCTGTTTCTGAGTGCAATGATCACAAGTTTCAAAAAATCCTTTTAAATGATATTCTTGGACCTTGACAAAGGCTATAATGGTATGTGTAGCTAGGTGGAACTGTGTAAGGGATGATGTACATTTTGTCATCCTTAACAAAGTGAATGAATGTTCAAACGGGGGGTGGGGGGTGGGGGGGGGGAGTCGGCCAAGTTTCTGATGTTTCACTTTCTTATTGGGGCTAAAAAAAATTCACAGGCGGTAACATTTTACATATCATAATTCCACTGTTTACAATCTAAATGTGACACTCAGAAGAATTCACACTTTAATATCATGATTTAAATTATTATTTTATGGCATATGCAATTAATATTTGACCCAACCCTAGATTAACTTGATGTGGTTGCAAAGACATTTTCAGAACCCACCGACGCATTGCCTTTTTGTGATTTTTCCTAATTACTTCTATTACTTTCATTTTTAATTAGTTTATATTCAATTAAAAGTTTCACCATAAAAGTACTGTTGATGACATTTGAGATTTAGGCGATTTTTCTTAAATTTAAAGCGATTAACTTCAATTTAGTTGTTAGTTAGTCATAAAAGTGTTCTAAAGTTTTGAGATAATTTCTAACATAGTTTAACTAGCATTCGTTAATGGCACAGAGTATAAACTTGCATAAGCCACTGACCCAGAATGCTCACCTTTTACAGCTGAGTATCAATTACGCTAAAATAAATTATGTATGAGCCATTCGTCATATGGTGTCATGGGAAATAGACGCTCCATGGTTGACATTTGTCCCAAATCCGGCGTTTGTTTTACGACAGACGCTAAAACAAAAAATTGCGGCATAAAGTTCAATATAAAAAATAACCACACACTGACATACCAGTCCCGAAGCTCACATCATTCACAAACCAAAACGTAGCTCAATCCGCAACATTTCACTGTGACACGTGCGTTGGCAGGTGTCCCGAGCAGGTGGCATGGATCTAGGCACTGACAGTAGTAGGTCGACTCCTTGTACTTCTACACCAATTAGGACCACCTGTATTTTGAAGATACCACCTCAATAATAGGACGATCTCTTACAAACACCACCTCTGTAATAAAACTACAAATCTCTATTGAGACCACTTGAGTTAATCTTTATACTACAGAGGTTCTCCCGGACTCCCGTCGAGGTTTGTTTACCCATATGCCCTAAGATTAATCATTGACCACATACCAGACTTTTATATGAATTAATTATGAAACTGTGTGTTTGCTCTAAAAACTCTGCTGACTGTTTACCAAAATGACCTTTCAATTGGCCACACCATATGCTGGGTTTAGACAGCCTCGACAGTTGTATTGGACCCAACTTTGCGCTTGCTGTAGCAGAACCAGGACCTACTGCAGCGTCCCTTCCTGTTCGAATAGTCAATTCACCCGTCTCGCTGAAAGAGAACGTGATGATTTCTGCTTGGAGGTTGGACTTACTGGCGTCTCTCACCATAGTCACTGAGCCCAGGAAGGTCGTACATTGACCCACTCGACCACCAAGACAGACCCATCGCATGGAAAGTGTCATCCGTAAAAGAAAGGTTATTTTGCATCAGTCAAAGTTGACAGAGAGATTATTGTAGACCGATTTGCAGATGTTTTATGCATATGAACAGGAACGCTCATAGCCTACCGTCTGTAGCGACCTATGAGCCTGTAGCTCCGGCTGGTGAGAAGTTCTTAGTTCACACCGTCAGTCACTAGGCCACCTCATGGAAACTGTCAACGGTAAAACGAGGTTATTATTTTGCATCAGTCAGAGTTGATAGAGAGGTTATTTTAAGCAAGGTTGTAGACATTTTAGTCATATTAACAGCAAAACACGTAATGTCTGGAGCCACCTATGAGACCGCATCCCCCGAATAGGTCTTAGTTCACACCCGGGACTAGGCTTCGATTGACCTACTCATCGAGGACTCACAACTGTCAGTCTGTGGCCCTACCCCCCCCCCCGGCGACTGGTCCCTCGATACCACATGGCTGTCAGGACGTGACATTTATCGTAGTTAACACGTCACCATTCTACGCAAAGCCTAGGGCACAGCAGCATTGCGGACATTTTGACAGTACGGTTGGCTCAGTGTCCAACTTATAACGTTTGTGTGTCAGGTCACTGCGGAATTGGCTGAAGTAGAAGTTTGAATGGTCAAAATTGTCTCTACAATCTGAATATCAAGGACTCACTATATTGGTTAAAGCGTGCCTTTGAACCACGCATTGAAATATCCCCTTTTGTGGTCAAAATATGCATACCGCATCAGGTGATATTGACAGGTCTCTCAAAATTACAGAAAGATTTGCCCTGATTGGCCAGTTTTGTAGGTTACACTTGGGAAGAACATAGAGAGCCGTGCGCCATAGCCTAATATTATATAGTGTGTCCTCTACTGTCTCTGCACTGCTTCAAAAACGTACTTTCGCCGCACACGGCCTCTATGAATTTTCACCAGTAAACCGGCAGTACAGAAGTAGTACTGCCGGCTGTGCCATAGGCTTCACCGGTGCACTTTTTTCTTTCCTCATATCAATCTGTTCCGTGCTGTATTTCACATCAAAGACCAGACCGGTAATAACAGAGACCCATAAACTATTAGGTCCTTTAGATATGTATCATCATTACGGCAATATGGGCCTGTATTTATAGCCCTGCCACTGTTACATCAGCGCTATATAGGATGTTTAGCGGCTGCCGATCATAAGGCTTTTAAATGATATCTATAAGTATTTAGAGCTACAGGCTGTCCCAATTGTGCTTGCTCTTCATCTTTGCCCTTAATATATTGTTGGCATGAGAAGTTTATGTAATAATAGAAATTTAAAAAGGACTATTAGATATAAGGTCTTTTGAAAGACTCGATCACTCCCTATATACTAGCATGCATTGTGGTGATCACTGCGGAAGCAGCCATTTGAGGCGACTCCATGCAGACCCGAACACAACCGAATGAGGCTCGGGGCGGGGGGGGTCACACTATCGCGATTGGTGCGGACGTGACTCAAAACTGGGTGTCTTTTTTCACATTTTTGGTATATTGCTGGGTGTCTTTTTCACATTTTTTGTATATTCTGAGTGTCTTTTTTCACATATTTGGTATATTTCAGGGTGTCGTTTTCACATATTTAGTATACTTGTCAAGATAAAAAATATTGATATTCATTATATTCATTCTTGCTATCTAAATGTACTAGAATCTGAGTTTGATGTGTTGGTGTGTCACCTTTTTCTCGGATATTGGTATTTTGGTGGGTCACATTTTCTCAGATATTTGTATATTGTGGGTCACTTTTTTTTCTCAAAAATAGGTATATTGGTAGGTGCCGTTTTCAACCTGTCCGTACCCATTTTCTGACCAAGACCCCCCTCCCCGGCGAGGTATGAGGACACTGCATGAGTTAACAGTGACAGCGGCACTGCAGGTTTTGTGCCACTTTTACATGTAAAAGTAACACTTGAAAATCTTCATTCTTTTTGTTGTGCCTCCTACTTGGCCAAGTGGTCAGCTCGTCGAACTCATTGTCAGAGGGTAGAGGGTTTGATTCCCGGTTGGTTCTGGTGGTGGGTGTTGAGCAAACTTGGCTGGTACACTGCGTGTACATGTACATGTTCAAAAAGGTACAGGTCAGGTGATTGAATGCTAAATTTTCACTGACAATGCACGTCTGCGCTACGGTAGCAACGTGCTGTATTCTCCCCGGGGAGTTGAGAAAGACATAGTGCGATAAGGATGCCAATGATCTGGTGTCAATGCATAGTAGCAGTGAATTAATGACTGAGAATAAGCACATTTTATTAACATTTATATTTTCATTTATACAAGGGACACGATTTTCTTCAATGAAGGAAGACACATGACCGCTTTTACCACGCCCATGTACTGGCCTCATATATATTTTTTTTCTCTCTAAAAAACTCTCAAGTGCTAATTGTTGCAAAAACTGCAGCTCTGAGGCTCGCAACAGCTGACCCAGTGTGGTGAAAAAAAAGTGCACCGAGCCGCTGATGCCTGGAGACACCTGGTAACCGACCGTCTGGAGCCCCAGGGGTTAACACGAACAGTAGATCCACTTCCAACTAAACCCACCTCTCTATTAAGACCACCTCTGTAATGAGACCACTTTTTCACGGTCCCAATGCTTCGTAAAGCGACCAAAATGAACATCTGTACTTAGACCATCTCTCTATCGAGACTACCTCTCTATTGAGACCGCCTCTATAATGAGGCCATTTTTCAAGGTTCCCAATCCTTCATAGAGCTGCCAAAATGAAGCTCTGTATAGAGACCACCTTTCCATTGAGACCACCTGACACTGGTCCCAAATCTGGTCAGGCTAATAGAGATGTTCTGCTGTAACTGGCAGTTTTATGGGCGGGTTGGAGCCAGATTAGATGGCGTGGTAAAGTGTACAGAATACCTCTAGTAAGGCCACCTCTATAATGAGATCATGGTTTGTCATCTAAACTGCCATACGGAGATTCAACCTTCAAAACTCAACTCTCTGTGACCTTCTTTGGAGACCACAGCCCTCGGGTGGTAAGTTCTCCTGCGAATGAGTTTCGGTTGAGAACGTTTGCCGGGTAATATCTATGGGAAAACTATAAATATATAGACATATATATGTATATACCCGGCATTAAAAATGCATTCATCACTGCCAAGTTAGGGCCAGATTTTAATGTAGACCACGGTGTTTGTAATAAAGTGTTTGTGAAGGAAAAACATCAGGAAATAGCATGCTGAAAATGTGAAGATCAAAAGCAGGTTTTCTTATTGATAAAACCTGCACACTTTTCTCTACCTGGTGGTTTAATTAAATCCAAAGTAGTTTTGCAATTACAAAAATAACTGTTCTATTATACAGACAAATGGGTTAAAATATGCATTTGGAAACGTCAGGATTTTTCATAATTTAGTTTAGTTACAATTATATAATTCATTTCTCTGTCCACATTCATCTTCAATTATTCACATTCCACTTTCAACAAGCACTCTATGCTCAATCAACCCTATCATTTCCAATACATTCCTTCCACAATCCACCCATTATCTCATTCATTCACACAATCTATCATTTACAATGAACCCAACACCTTTAAAGTAAAACAAAAAACATGTCAGAAATTAAATATTAATGTGTGTTTGAACCAGTTCTGCTGTCTGCTTTTAGAGGCTTCCAACTGCTCAGCCTGACCTGGATATGTGCCAGGAGTGTTCATCATCCAGAGCAGTGTACGAAAATGCACTATGTCTATGGTCCCTATGGCTTGGGCGGACTGTAAATGTAAATCTGCTAATTTGCAGTCGCAATTCACAGTCTACTGTGCTCTAGCAACTTTACATCTACACCAGGCCATTGGCATCCTTGTCACACTATATCTTTCTCAACTCCGCTGGGAGCATACAGCTCATAGCAACCGTAGTGCAGAAATGCTTATCACTCGCATTTGCCTTCACTCGCCTGACCTGTACCTATTTACCGTGTAGGTGCCACGGAGCAGTGTGTGCAACCTGTTAGAGGTAGGTTTGCTCAACACCCAGCACCAAATCGAACCCACGACCTTCTGGTCATGGAAGCACACTGTGAACATTCTACAGAGAAATACTCACAACAACGACTAGTATAGATATTTACACCAGATTATTAGCCAAGAAGTCACATGATTCGTGGACCCAATACACCCTGGGGATTATGCAGTGCTTGCTGGCTTGCACGATGAAGAATGGCTGAATGGCGTTAATAAAAATAATCCACCAGCACATGATCTGTAACAGTCCATCTTTCCAGGTATACCTTGTCACCTGAATTACATGTATTTTTATCATGATAAAACTACTGCACCAAAGCTACTTAGTGCCTATAATGTCAACTACACACGCGGCCCTGAACAGCAGATATTTTACGGAATCAGCCCTGTGAAGTAAACTCATAAAACATGGGCCTCACATCAATGCTAAAATAAATCACGTGTCTTATCTCATATCAAACAATCATCATTGGTTTAGCCAATTGCTACTAAAATGCCATTCTGTCATGTCAAATTCTCTGATGTTCATATACTTCCATATTACACCGTAAATTATGACGCCCGTGGAATATGATGCTAGCTTTGAAAAGTCCTATCTACATGACATAATTTGCTATTTATATAACACTATAAAATACATATATAAATCATATATATAAAGTGTATATATGGTTTGCATTGCAAGAGTTCGCTTTTGTAGCAACATCATCTACAATCAGGTAATCTGTCAATTAAAATGACTATAAAGTGATATTTATAAAACAAATACATACAAAATATCATAAGCCCATAACTCGCTATCTTATGTGTTTCTACAAATAGCCTTTGTCACCTCACGGTCACGGGTGGGGTGTGGGGGGGGGGGAGGTCTCACATTTCACGGTGAATATAGCCGTGTACCAAAACTGGGTGTCGTTTTGCACATTTTACTATATTTATGTCACATTGTTGTCAGATATTTGTATATTATGCAACATTTTTGTCAGTAGGCCTGCGTGTCAGTACGTGACATTTTTGTCAGACATTTATATATTATGTCACATTTCCTTCAGGTATATAATGGGTCACGTTTTCTCAAAAATAGATATATTGGCCGGTGTGTGCCATTTTCACCTGGTCCGGGGCACGTCCCTACTCATTTTCTGACCCAGAACCACCCCCACCCCCCACCCCACCCACTGACAAACACATACATGTACCCTGTGTCTGTGTGCAGCGCTGCTTCCTCTTTTGTCCATAGCAACTAAAATTGCAACAACAAAAATGAACGGAAGCAAAAGTCTTTTCAAGCACCAGAAAGGTTTAAATACAATGACAAAGACAAATCCGTTTTGAACTTACTGTCTTAATATTTTTGGACATTTTCAAAGTCCATTATCTAACACCTCTATCTGTCACCAGGTGGCAGCACGTGTCATGATAATGAGTGAACGTATCAAGACAGTAAGTGAGCTTTATCTCAATACTTTACCCAACTGATAACTTTTTCATAAATAAATCCAATTGGTACATTTTAAACATCGTAGAGTTTAAATATAAGAGGTGTGTGAAAAACTCGGTTTTCTTGCATATGTTACTTTTGGTTACAACAAACTTTGTCGCATTCTTTTTCCTTGTGTATATGCATGAAGGATTCTACATCATTCATGTACACTCTTTGATATGCATAGATAATGAATTCATTTTATAATGCAAATAACTTGTTTTTTTTAAATGACTGACATGTGAAATAGAGCATAAATCAATTATATTTGCCCTTTACAAAGTAGCTAGCGAAATCCTGGGCCTGCCCATGTTATAAGTCACATGTTCTACAGTGATCATTTGGGGCATTAAATTATGTATGGTTTTCCACATGCTCCACTTGTACCCAATTGTTCATTTGTAATATCAATAGTCGGAGTTTGGTGCCAAACAGAGTGCATAATAAACCAAGCTTGTGTTTTGGCAGATGTTTTTCTTTCTTTCTTTTTAATTACCTTTACTTTGTATTTTCATTCTCAATGACAACCAGCTGATTGTGTTAAACGATACATTGGCCACATTGGGTTAATAACAATCGGTACTAGCACTGTGCGCAAAGTCAGTATTGAAGGAGCTACATAGGCAGATCCAGGAGGGGGATGCGACGTGGGCGCCCCCCTTTCCACCAAGATACTTCATTTTCATAGGGTTTTTTACACGTCCGTCATGTACTTCCGTGGCCGAATGGTTAGGGAGTTGGATTCGTGGCCAGAAGGTCGTGGGTTCGATTACCGGTCGGGTCTGGTGGTAGGTGTTGAGCAAACCTACCCCTGGCAGGATGCACACTGCTCCGTGGTACCTACACGTTAAATAGGTACAGGTCATTGGGTTGAAAGAGTGTGTGAGTGATTGTGTGAGTGATGAGCATTGTGCGCTGAATGTGCTGCCGATGCAAGTATACGAGAACTGATCAAATGCTGATCGATAAGTGTGCCAATGACCTAGTGTAAATTGTTAAGTCATGAGAGCCAGACTGGGATCAGGACTATAAACCACTACATTTACATTTTACATTTACATTCCGTCATCAATCGCGCGTTTGACACCCAGGAAATCCCTTTAGTGCGCCTCCAGCCCCTTTTTGAAAACCTGGATCTTCCCCGTGTAGCTTCATCAATACATAATGTACCAGTGACGGGAGGGGGGATCCCCAAGTATGATGGTGTCTTTAAGTTTGCAAAATTCGAGGAAATTTTGAACATGCGTTGCTGGCTGTTTACAGCAAAAATATGCAACATTACGTTTGTTTGATCGCCTGCTGACACTAGCTAGTAAATTAAAGCGGTAGTTTTAACTGTGTATCGCCTGCTGATGAGCAGACTGGGTAAAACCATGAGTGTGTGTTGCGCAAGCGAACCCCGGCCTGCCATCTGCCACAGCCAGGGACTTGTTGCCTTGCCAACAGGAGCAGACTGCAAATACCAGGCCGAGATACGTGGCTGCAAGTAACAGCTGCGTTCTGGGTCAATCCAAGTGTTTATTTGCACCCAGAGTTTTATCATCTCATGGACAGATTTGTGTTTCAGCACATTTGAACATATATTGTAAATGTAAACGTGGTTGTTTATAGTCGCAATTCACTGTTATCGTGCTCTGGCGACTTTACATCTACACCAGGTCATTGGCATCCTTGTCACACTATATCCTTCTCAACTCCCCGGGGAGCATATTCTGTCTGTGAATGCATAGATTGGGAAAAGAGACCTTAGTAGCACAAGTTATTACCTCAATGAAATGAGACAAAGTTTTTGTTCCAAAGCTTTTATAAAGATGATTCCCTCTACACTCCCTCCCCCTCCAGAAAAAGAGAGACTAACTCTTAATGACTCTCTGGGAAGTAGGTACGATTTCATCGGATTTCTTCTGATAGTCTCTCTGCGTATGAGCTGCGAAATTGACATCTGAAATGTTTCATAATTTTTTTAATTGATGTGACCTAATTATTGATTTTACCTTTATATCGTGATTTTCTATACGCAGACTATTCAAACCAGCATGATAGATACATGTACTTCTATTTGTGTTTTATAAGCATAGAAAAGTGAAAACTGACAGTCTGCAAATCTTTAGCAATGATTGGATTGATTATCTGACATCATTCACATCCTGAGATTGGTCAGAATTTTTAATGAGAATAATTATATGGTTCAGAGGTCTCCTCAGGACATCTGATACTTAGAGTGCTGATAGTAGCCCTACTTACAAACTCAGTTTATGATAAATCCTATATTTTTCACTTACAGCCTCAACATTTTCGGTCAAGTCATCATTCATGAGAATTGTCTACCAATGACTTGACCGAAAATGTTGGAGTTGTAAGTGAAAACGTTGGATTTATCATAAACTCAGTCTATACATAACCCGGGTGGTAGTGTTCATGTGAATGAGGTTTTGCCCCGTAAACAAATTACCGATGATGTAGCAATGTGTGTTTTTTTCTAATTGTATACAAACACTATACTCTACTGTTGCGCTGTCACGACCATATGGTGTGTTATTTGCTTCCAATGGGCGCCATACCACACGAAGCAATAACAGCACGGAGCAAAATCGGTTTTCATTCAAAAACCATAGGACAACAAGGTGAAAATTCTTTCATTGTGACACCAACTGTAGCAGCCTGATGTGACTTCTGTACCAGAGGCAGCATTGACACACTTTAATTCCCGTGCCATGTATGGAGAGAAAAAACTGAACTTTTTTGGTAAATAGATTATTTTGCTTATTCTTATTTATGTAGATTTATGGACTAATTTTGTGAAAATTCATTCTAACTTAATGCCTTGATATTTCCTGACATGTTTTCATGCCCATCGTCTGAGGCTTCCCTCTGACCGACTTCCGGTAATGTCACGTACTGTGACAGAAAGAAGTCTCAAGTAAAAATGTCAGGAAATATTGGACAGTCACTTAAAATCGATGTTCACAAACTTAGCCAATCAATCAAACACCTGCACTGTGTCTCAAATCATGTAACTAATCTATAGTTTTTTCTCTCAATTGTTTACAGCATAAAGATAGCAGATTTTAAGACTTTGTAGACAAACAGTCTTTAGACCAAAAGATACATTGGATGTGATGATATGAACTTTGACCCATAAGTCTTACGCATACGTACAGCACTGCATTTCCCAAAATTATGCTGGATAATACACAAAAACTCAACGTAGCTAGTTGTGTATCAGAATTTGAACAATCAATCTGCGATTTCTAACTACCCTTACTAATTATGCACCAAAGGATGTCATTTTATAGAAATCAGTTTTGTTCAAAGGAAGTTATGGGGGAAAAGGTCAGTTTGGATGATCAAAGTACGAACTATAGTAATGAAAAATCAACAAATTTAAATGTGCGTGCAAAGGGGTCGTAGGTACTGTAAAACCCATGAACTTGGCGCACGCAAAAGATCGGAGGATTTGTATAGAATGAAAAAAGACAGTTCAATGCTCTTCAAAAGTGATGCTGCTGCGTTCGTACACATTGTGTGAACGATTCAGCTTTGTGACTGCCATGTGCATTCATTTCACAGCCATTGTATACAGGTAAACAACTAGGAACACTTGTCATGCAAACCTGTGACCAAGATTTTTTTGGGGAGGAGCAGAATCAATTTTGTTTGAACAAAACATTATCATTAGTTTTCGACTGTAGATAATTCAGAGCTCAATTCGCTCATTTCAGGAGAGCATCGCTGTCAACGCTCTGTGTCATCGTAAAATGTGGAATAAAATTGTGTGTTTGTGTACCAAATCAATACTTTATATACACAAACAAATAAAATATGTTGATATATGGAAATTTTTTTGGGGGGAAACGAGCAAAATGTCCACACCAAAGAGAATGATTCATTTTCAGCGAACATTATGTTTGGGTTCATTAGAATGGAGTACATGGGCCCACTTTGAATCCCACCCTAATTATTTTGTGCTTTCCCGAAAGCGTTTTCATCGTAAGTGCGATAGCTTCAAACAGTTTAACGCACAACCTTCAAACTTGGTTCAATGTATTTAATAAACACCTTTATCATTCTCATTTTCTACAGAGATCGCCCATATTCATCAAAGTTGTCCGATGAGCGCTGCGCTCTCTGGGCACTGTTGGCCTACTTTCGAGTTGACTGATTGTCGCGTCAGACGTCACTCTGGCCCGGTATTTTATGAACTCCTCCCGCTTGGCACGGGGACAACACTGTGGCTAAAACTGGCCTGGTATAGTTTTATGAACTCCTCCCGTCTTTTTGGCTACCAACGATAGGGGACAACAACCCTGCTTCCGAGACAACACTGTGGCATAAAACCACTCTTCTGTCTATAGTACAAGTTATAATTAAAACATATCCGCAAGCACCTGAAACACATATAGACGTTATAAGAACACTGACAGACGAGAACACGTGCTATTATCGCGTGTTTTTTTTTACGCTAACGACTGGAAAGGTTCTTTTAGGTCCCTATCCATTTTTTTAAAAGGCCTATTTTCACTGGGTAATTTGTTGACAACCAACATCAAGCTTTCGCTTCTTCAGGATGTGATGTCATAACAACAACACAACTTAAAAACAAGAAATCTTTCAGCCGATCTCGAGCATGCACAAAATCACCGGAAGCAACATCTGTAAAAAGACAACCTCTCTTTTGAGACAACTGGAAGCCTGGAACATCTGGTCTTGGTGGATGGGTGCTAGTGCAGAAGCAGTAAATTAAAGGCTGTGTATTATCAATCAAGGTAACACTGAACTATATGTGCCAGCTGATACGGCAAAATAACAATTTAATGTGTTGAATTTTACTTTAAAGTCAACTCAGCGGCGTCTTACTGTAAAACCCGCGAACTTCGCGCACGCAAAAGATCGACGTTTTACACCAAAAAATGCAGCCTACAAAACGAGGGGTGATATTTTAGGCTACTTCTTGTGTCAACCAACTTGGTGTGCTTTATGAAGCCGACAAAAGGGTGAGAGTGTGATGAAAAGGTGGAAACTTCCATTACAAGCGTTTATCAAATGGCAGCTCTGTTGTCGTAATGAGCGATGGTTCTCTTTTGGAGAGTGAAAAAGTCAGATCGAAATTCTATTTTGTAAAAAGCATTCTTTATTATAGTTAATGGCAGGTACAAATAGCAGGGACATTCAGACGAAGTTTTCATAATTCAACATCGATGATGTACGATAATTTATAATGTCTATCGATGCAAACCTGTGACCAAGATATATATCTGCGTCTCTGACAGCCAAATTGATTTTACTGTGTTTTCCATTGAAATTTGAGAACATTCAACATCCTTAAATGTTCATACAAACTCACATGTTATACGAAGTAACATAGTAGACTACTTCTTTTGTGGACCAAGGTGCATTTCCATGGATGGAATAATGGTATCAATATATGAGTATGGAATAGAAAATGTAAACAGAACCATTGTTTTGAAACGAAAATATTTTTCTACAGCATTCTGTGAGGTAACACAGTACACACTAAAGACATTTGTTGCTGCATTAAAAGTAAGTGCATTTCCGGCAGAGAGCGGAAATGAAAATACATAACAGAAAAGAAAAAGAAAAGTAGATTCCACAAGATGAGACCGTGCCTAGATTTTAAGTTTACCTTTAAATTTTAACCATGTTCACGTTTGGTTGTCATCAACGTAGTATGCTAATCACACGAAAAAATATTATTTGATATGTTGTACGAATGCACAACGTGCATCAAATGATTAATCCTATGCCCATAACCTGGACATTGTAACAACGTTCTGTTAATCTGACGTAATTAAAAATGGGTTGTTCAGTAGGTGAGAACTTACGATGATAAGTTGCCCTGGTGGCAGGAGAGGTGGGCAGGCTGTATATTGTAATTACGAAATAAACATGGCATCAGTGGGTACAGAATAGAGACTTCCCGCCTGCCCTGTGCTGGAGGACTGACGCCAGGGCCGAAGTCAAAAGGTGACAGCCCAATGGACAGAGGGCCAGACTGAAGCAAAACTGCACTGGACTGCCAATCTCTCATTGTGTGTATGACAAAGCTGTTTAACTTGCCATTATGTTGATATTCTTCATGTTACTTTTTGTTTGTCTTGTTCCATCTTAAATATTTTCATCGTATTTAGTATGGCCTCATCAGGAAACACAGGTGTCAAGTGTTTAAGATTGAATTCTACATTCTGATTAAAGTGACCATAGTGTGTATTCGCAGATTCGGTCGAATCGCATCGTGTGCAAAGATTCATTTTTTTAATAACCACGCCTGTGTTGAGTTGCAAACTGAAATGTCTACTGGCAAACACTGTAATAGCTGCACGTGTGAAAACCAATTATGCATGATCTGACATTATGTTCCATGATCGAGGGCAATACAAATCAGTGTGGAACCTGAGAGTGTTATAGAAACTGAAATGCAAATTGAAGTGTAAATGCTATATGTGCTATGATTTAACTGGTTGTAAGTAGAGTTATGTAGGCCTACATGTGGCAATAAGATTGAATGAGTGATTGTCTAAGTCATGGGCAGGTCCAAAAGCATCTAAAACCCACATAAAAGGTTTTTGACAGACTGTAATTATACCAAATCAATGTATGTAAACATGTAGGCCATATAGGTAGGACATTTTCACATGTTCATCGTACATGCTGAAAGTCAGACAAAAAAGACAACATCTCAATTAATAAATGTATATATAAAGGTCATTTTCAGTGGTAGAAGTGGTCTTAATTGTATGACGATGTTGTTATATGTGCAAAAACAAGAGCATGCCATCCAATCATAGATTTGTAGATACGAATCGTAAATTTGTAATTCAACAATAACAATAATAAGCAGCGCAGCAGCAGAAGAAGAAACAACAACAACAACAACAACAACAACAACAACAACAACAACAACAACAACAACAACAACAACAACAACAACAACAACAACAAAATCAACAACAACAACAAAAACATCATCATCATCAGCAGCAGCAGCAGCAGCAACAACAACAACAACAACAACAACAACAACAACAGTGACAGAGACTAATAAGGGGCTATAAGCAGGCGGCCTGAGCGCACTGAGTGGTGATGTATGGGTGAGCTGAGTGTGCGGGGTGAGTACGGGCCGGTCAGTCTGCTCATGGGGATACTCATAATGTCTATGTTAGTAAACAGGGCCGTAGCCAGGATCGCAAAAACTGGCAGGCTAAATATGTAAGGCAAATGCCATGGGCGCGCAGCTTTTCTAGAGGTTAGGGGGCATGCTCTCCCCACCCACCCCACAAAAGAATATTTGGAATTTAGACCGTTTTGTATAGCATTTTAGGCTATTTCAAACGGAATAGTAACCTTATATGAAATATGTTAAGGCACAGTTTTATTTAGTGCTTAGCCTAAAAATAACGCCCTCCCCCTACAAGCGCCCCCCCCCCCCCACACACACACAAACAAAAAGCAACCAACATCAACAACATTGCAGTTGCCTCCCTTGCCTGTATATGCACTAGCTCTGTACATCTGTTGCCATTGTGGTGCATTTTGAAGTCTGTGATCTTGGTCTGTGGGCAGTATAAGTGGAGCAGCCGTACGCTAAATATGAATTAACAAACGTGGTGGTTTATAGTCATAATCCAAGTATTTTGCTCTCACTACTTTACACTTTACACCAGGTCATTGGCACACTTATTGATCATCAGTTGATCATTTCTCCCATACGCGCATCGGCAGCAAATTCGGCACACAATGCTAGTCACTCACCCACTCTTTCAACCCAATGACCTGTACCTAATTAACATGTAGGCGCCACGGAACAGTAAATAATTATTTAGGAATGAGTTTGCTCAACACCCACAGCCAGACCCGACCAGGAATCGAACCCACGAGACCTTCTGGCCACGAATCAAACTCCCTATACACTCTGCCACAGAAGCCTCGAGTGAGCGTGTTCTGTTCACACTGTGTGTGTGTGTGTGTGTGTGTGTGTGTGTGTGTGTGTGTGTGTGTGTGTGTGTGTGTGTGTGTGTGTGTGTGTGTGTGTGTGTGTGTGTGTGTGTGTGTGTGTGTGTGTGTGTGTGTGTGTGTGTGTGTGTGTGTGTGTGTGTGTGTGTGTGTGTGTGTGTGTCTGTGTCTGTGTCTGTGTCTGTGTCTGTGAATCTGTGTGGGGGAGGCAGTGTGTAACTGTCATGCTTGAGTATGCATTACATTGCCCAGATCACGGGCAGGTCCAGGTTCTAATGATGCTACTTTGACGAACATATGTCTTACAAAGTTGTTCACCTAGAAACTGCAACATACATGTATGTGTGAAATCTTGTGGTGGTTTTTGTTTTGTTTTAGTTTTTGCTGTTTTTGTGATGGCGTCATGTCGTCTACTAAAACATCAAACATAAAAGTTTCCAAACGTCAATAGCAACCATCAGTCACCTCTATCTGTACACCCCATCAGTTTGTCACATGTCTCTCAATGCTTTATGTACTTAATATAAGAGTTTAAATGATAAATTGCATGTGGTCTTTTATTCTCTTGATACTAGTGTCAAACAAACAGGCCCCTTTTCAATTTTCATAACAATCGCTGTTGCTCAATTTATTTTGTTTTACATTTACATTATTTTTATTCTAGTGCAGTATATACCAAAATCCTTGCAATACCCTAAACACAAAGATAAAATTAATGGAATTGCGTTACACTTATATGATACTAACATTACATTTACATATTGTCCTCTAAATGCTAGGATGTATTAAGTGACATATTTTTACTATTAATCATACTCACAATGTACACATATTTACATGTTAACATTAAATAATGATGGCACTATATGATATAATGTTAAGAAAACATTTAAATGGTGAGGAGAAATGGAATTGGGTTTGACGCTGACCCGGGTCACCACGTCATGGCTCATATCATGGGCAGAAGGTGTCCAGCTCGACTCCCGGGAATGTTTTTAACCCTTTACACAGTGTCCTATCTATCATTAATGTTTAGGGTGCATTTTATTAACACTGACCACTGGATTAGCCCTGACCACTGGATTAACACTGACTACTAGATTAAACACTGGCCACTTGATTAAACACTGACCACTGGATTAACAGTGACCTCTGGCCATCCAAGGCTGACGCTTAGCATGACCTGTATGTGGGCCTCAGAAGTGGACTGGCAATTGGCTGATTCCATCAGTGTCTCTTGGGCAGGTCCAAAAGCATCCAAGGCTCACATAAAAGATTTTGACAGACTGTAATTATACCAAGTCAATGTATGCAACATGTAGACCAGATAGGTAGGACATTTTCACAAGGTCATCGTACTTGCTCAAAGTCAGACAACAAAAGACAACACCTGTGTTACACCTCCATCAATAAAAGAATAGATAAAGGTCATTTTCAGAAGTAGAAGCTCAGATAAAAGGTTTTTGACAGACTGTATTAATACCAGGTCAGTGCGCGCTGAAAGTGAGACAAAGAAGACAACACCTGACACCTCCATGAATAAATGAATAGATAGGCCTAAAGGTCATTTTCAGTGTAGGCCAGATAGGTACATTGTAGGTCATTTTCACAAGTAAGACAAAAAAGACAACTCCTCCATGAATAAATAAGTAGATAAAGGTCATTTTCACAAGGTCGTCATACACGCTGAACGTGAGACGAAAACGACAACACCTCCATTAATAAATGAAGGTGAAAACCGACGATGCATATAAGTATAGATATTATCACAGCTAAAATCCATGATTGTGCACGAATACGTGGGATGTGTGACAGTGGGAAATAATTAATTACAAGCACGTGTAGCTATAAACGGATTTTTTTTTCATTTTCAAAACATTTATCTTGGATAAGAGTAATACTAAAAAAAGGAAAAAAAAATACCATTTCGTTTTATGATAAATGTATCGAAATTTCGTTTCACACCAGTGATCGGTTATATGTGCGCCTCGCGATCACTATCTGATACCGCGTGGTCACAGCAGAGGGGGTTAGGAGGGGTCAAGAAATCCCACAGCCTAATTTTTTGCCTTTCTTCCCATATCCCACACATTTTCAGGCTTTTCCCCTCATCTTACGTCATTGACATCCCACTTACTTCTTGCTTTTAAATCCTTTTTCCCAACCTAGCTGTGCCTCGTATCGGTCGATAAAGTGATTGATTTTACACCCTTGGGACCTCATTATTGCATATAAGGCGGATATCAAGTGTGTATCCTTGAGGCTTTCGAGAAATTCAAGATGGCGTCCAAGATGGCCGCCACGCAATTAGAAATCATAACATTTGAACTATTTGACACAGAGTGGCAAGTAATACCACTTTTTCTATAGTTTTTGTTTATATATCTTATACCTGATGTGGGATAGATAGGCATCTTAACCCTACTCAGCAGATAACAGACAGGTGCGAGTTCTCACCACAGACAACCCACATACAATCTGCCTCGGCCAGACTCGACTTTTAAAAACACCATTATTTGGAAGTTGTTTTGCATGTTCAAACCAAGCCCTCTAATGCCGGAGATAATAATTTATAAAGCCCACACCTTAAGAGAAAGTTGAAGAGTGTTTAAGAATCACAATATTGTATCAGTTTCTTTTACATGCAACTGTTTTGTTTGCATCATAAACAAGAAAAGGTTATATGTCTTCTTAAATGCCAATATCATGTAGCTAAGCAATTACCTGGAATATCAGGTAAGAAAAATTGTATCGCCAATAGTTATAATGCTGTTTACCACCCTGAATATCAAGGGCTAATATAGGCTCGTTCGCACGAGCCTATATTAGTTATATAGAGTGCTGTTTACTGATTTGTAAGCTAGTGTTGGCTGGGTGATTGTACTTATATATTCAAATATACACAAAATATGCATATCATATGTCAGTATAATGACTGATTCGTTGACATGACTTTATTTTACTTAGACAAGCCTCAAGTTAGATAAGATGACTGCCTCACCCTGCATATTTGTGACAGTTACTCATCTCAGAGGAGATCACTTTGGCATGGACCCATGCCTTAATTGATAAATTTATCAACTTGGTAGGAAGTGGTAGGGGAAAATTGGTTGGAATTTCAATGCCTCAGATGGCAATAGGGTAAAACGTACCCAGTGCGGGCTCTTTGCTGGATAAGGTGGGCCTTTTACCCCAAGGCAGGGGCAAAAGGCCCACTTCCATCTTAACATTTTGATATAGTAAATCTTCAAATTCTGTCATAATTCGAAAATCCACAGCCGACTATGGAAAATCCATATTATGGACATGAGAGAGACTTGCATTTCTTTTTTATAAACATTATACATGAATTAAGTGACACAAACTTTTTGTTAACCTCTTAAAAAGAGCCCCAGGGATACAGCTCTCTTATGCAGACCCAACATTTAGTTATCAATGAGTAAAAATAGGGTATCAGCAAACAAAACTGCCACCTTATAAAAACTCCTCGCTAGTTTGTGTCCAGAAATAGTGACACTGGGCAATGACTCCTGACAGCAGTGAAGAAATCTATGGTCCTTGCATCGTGAAATAGGGTAAAGTCCCGAAATAGGCAACTTCCGATCACCATACGCTAAAAACATGCTGCTTGTGAAAAACGCCGTCTGGTGGGAGATACAGGAACTAGGTCAAAGTCAATAAAACAGGTGCGCTGGTGTCTCAAACACGCTCCGTGGTCACTGTCACACTCTCCAATAGGTTTGCGTTTATAAAAGCCACCGCCACCAATTACTGTGAACTTAGGGAACTATCATAAATAACGATACGAGGGGGGGTCCTCCGTTCTTTGTGGGTCGAAGAAAAAGTTAACCGACCCCCCGCAACAACATTTTAAAAAGTTGAGTGACTCCCCTTCTCTGCTAAATCTAAGGTCCTATGCATAGTCATTGCATTAATAGACAATTGGTAAAAGAATTTTTTTTTGAAAATATATACCGTAACAGGATTAAACAAGTTCAGTGACCGCCCCCACCCCACAAGAAAGGAATAACAAAAAGTTGGACGACGCCCCCCCCCCCAAACGGTATCATTATTTATGATCGTTCCCTTTAAGTACAGAGGAGCCTCCAATAACGACCAACTCTCCACTGAAACCACCTGTATAATAAGACCACTTTTCACGGTCCCAAACCTTCATAAAAATGAATCTCTGTATAGTGAACACTTCTGTATTTAGACCATCTAACACTGGTCCAAACGTGGTTCTAACAGTTTTTTTAGGTGTGTCAGTTGCTGTCAACAAAGGGTACATCTCATTGGTCCCCCGTCTCATTGGTCCCCCATTCAGTTGGTCTGCTTCTGCTTCTGCTGCTGCCGCCGCCGCCACTGCTGCTGCCGCTGCTGCTGCTGCTGCTGCTGCTGCTGCTGCTGCTGCTGCTCGTTGCTTGCTAAGACATTAGATGGATTTCAAACTATCAAAGATCATGTGTCCCTATTTTGACGGTTCTACCCTACTATTCGATTTAAGGCAGCCTGTGTGATGGGACATTTTCGTGGTCTGATTACAACCTGTAGTTCTAACAGCCTGATGTGGGAGGCTTAACTCAAGCACTCGCAAGTACTCATTTCCAATTATAAATGAGTTCTACTCAATAGCAGATCCAGGTTTTTAGAAAAGGGGAGGGGGGCGCCTCTCAGGGATTTCACGGGTTTCGTACGCGCGATCGATGGTGGACGTGTAAAAAACTATGAAAAAATGAAGTATTATGGTGGGAAACGGGGGAGGGGCAACCCTGCAACCCTCCCCCCCCCCCCCCCGGGTCTGCCTATGGTTCTACCAAATAAGTCCCGACACATGTCTGCCAGTGCTAGTGCAGTTATTCAATACCATCCACTCTTCAAAAGTCCTCCTCTATTTTAGGCTTCTTGTTGAAATCCAATTTCAAATCACACGTTCTTAAAAATAATCTCTCATACCAAAACTCAAATATTCATGGAAATCTATTCTCGGCCCCCGCCAATGAAAACATCTTAAACTTTAAGCTCCAACCACGTCTAACTAGACTAAACGTACGATCTTACAAGACCGATTTGTTGACTTTATTTGCGAAGTAAGTCAAATTATGAGTGGCAACGTCTTCCAGTCAAAAGCCATGATGGGTACCAGTAGGTAGTGCAATATTGGACCAAGAGATTCCTGTAGGCCGACGATGCTCTTCAAACAGTTTTACTGAACCACACGAAACTACAGATAATGTGCACATGCTTCTTCAATATATGTATGGTACAGTGCAAACTCCTGATATGGGAAGTCTATGGCTGAAAATAAAATGGTCGAGATGCCCAATATGATTCATGGTCATCGTGTGGTAGCGATAGTTTTATTGCATTTTCTGATTCCCACGGTTTATTAAACTTAGATAGTTCGATTATGGCCATGTTTTGAAGGTACCTTTTTCCACTAATCACTTAATTGATATCAATATTTGGAATGATCGCATACAATGCACAAAGCATCAAAATATTATATGAATCAATCCTTTCGTAAACAACTAAAACTCATTTACACGGCCAAAATGTACACAAAAACTTTGTTAATTCATTGAAATTATAATTATTAATATCGAATGTTTTATCTTTGACTTATTTACTGGGATAATAGACCGGCCCTGTGCTCGCACGGATGTTTCATTCATTGTTTTTGGTTCTTGTAATTAACTGTATGGTTCATAAACACACATAATCTGTCACATTGCGCCATTTTGTAACACGTCCCTTGACCTAATCGGCAATAACACTTTGACGTTTGAACTTCCATGGGTTTGATCCATTCGATTCATATTGACTTTGACCTATATTGAAACATAAACCAAAATGTAACATAAACTAAAATGTACGCGTATGTGATTTAGAGATATTTGGAGTTTTTAGAATCATTATATAATGTATATGTACACGTTACACTTTAGTTTATGTTTCAATATAGGTCAAAGTCAATATGAATCGAATGGATCAAACCCACAGAAGTTCAAACATCAAACTTTTATTGCCGATTAGGTCAAAGGACGTGTTAACAAATGCTGCAATGTGACAGATTATGTGTGTTTATGAACCAGACTGTTCAATATAAGAAAAAAAAAACACTGAATGAAACATCCGCGCGAGCACAGGGCCGGTCTATTATCCCAGTAAATTAGCCAAAGATAAAACATTCGATATTAATAATTATAATGTCAATGAATGCAACGAAGCATTTGTGTGCACTTCATACATGTATATGAGTTTTAGTTGTTCATAAAACGATTAATTCATATGATAGAATATTGATTTGAAAGCTTTGTGCGTTGTATGTGATCTTTCCAAATAAGGATATTAATTAAGTGATTGGTGGGAAAAGGTGACTTCAAAATATGCTTATACTCTAGATACCTAAGTTCACAAACGTGGGAATCAGAAAATGTACTAAAAACTATCGATACCAATAACTCCAACGACACGATGAGCATGAATCATTTGGAATATTGGTCATAATCTAGATACTTAAGTTCATAAATGTGGGAACAGGAAAACGCGATCAAAGCTATGATAACAATAACTAGATCAAACGTGCTCAGAGAGCACGGTGTCGCTAGAACAACATTGACTCATGGGCAATATAGATGTTTGCCCTAACCATTTGTGGAAAGGACCTTCCATCCAAAATTACTGCCATACTGCTATGCTTGATGACTCCTCCTGTAAAATTGTTCAATTAAAAAAGGTCTTTGTATGATTGTTGTGCATCGCTTGATTAGGTAAGAGATTGCTGCAAATCGACGATGTACCGAAAGTTACATCTCTCATTTAACTACCACTCAACCTGCTGTCTACTATGCTAAATAGAGTTGTCATCTCACTGGTGCTTTCAATGATGTAGACCCAAATATGTGAATTCAATGGCTAACATCAGTAAATTCATATGAAAGTCTGAGCATCGGCATTTGATTGCGGTTTATTGCACCTTTAATGGGAGGTGCAAGTCAGTGGAGGGAAAACACTAGCAACTTTTCGCGTCAGTCAGCATGAATAGGTGAAATACTACAATTCCAACTGCTATCTACACCTTATCTACGCTTGACGACTGTGCAGACGTTACTTCTTATCAGTGTGGGAACATGTGTATATATGAAGAACAAAGGGTTTATTTTATTTTGACAAACTCTGTACACTCTTATGTGATAATTTGAGCACGCCCTGTAGATACGTGTACACAGTCACATAAAAAATTAAATGCCTTGATCGATGTGGCCTTGAAAGATGATCGTTTGAAGTGACTGAGACTAACTCGTCTGATCAGATTGACTGAGGTCGTGAAAAGTAGGCTATTCCTATTCCACGAAACTTTGCCTCTTCGAATGACGGCCTTTTTTATAAGGTGTAAAGCAAAATGTGAACCATTAATACAGGGAAGTCGGCAACAAACAAATGTGTGAGTTTGTTATCACTTTGTTATCATTCGTTGAAGTTGTGCGTGTCCGAATAGCTGAACCCGTGACGACAATAAACCTAAAACACCCCACGTTATATTGACCCGGGATTCTAAGTAGCTGGCAGGTGCGCTGTGCAGGTGCCCGCTACCAGCGGAAACACGCGGCCAAGAGTCGGCTGTTTCCGTCGACCCGATAAACAGAAACAAGAACCGTGTTGTGATTATTGGAGAGTTCCGTGATCAGGAAGTACGTTTATTATGTGTCTGTCAAAATAATAAAAAAAAATAAAAACAAAAAATTAAAAAAAGACATTGTAACAGCACACAGGCTGCGAACTTGTCGCACCTGAATGGATTACCTGCCGACCACGTGGTATGGATCGGCGGATGTTCTGTTCGCTCCACTGGTCGTCCCGCCCACACCTCCACACCCAACAGCACGCCCACACGCTGCAGGGACAGATTCAGAAATTTGAGACCGGGGGGAGGGGCTAATTTTCAAATTTTGAGAGCGGGGGGGGGGGGGCTAATTTTCAAATTTTGAAAGCGGGGGGCGGGCGGATTTGTCCGTGCGTGGGGGCAGATCCAGGTTTTTGGAAAAGGGACGTAAGGAAAACATAAGGAAAGGGGGGGCCTCACTTATACGGGATTTCATGAAAAACCCTATGAAAATGAAGTATTTAGGTGGGAAAAAGGGGGGGCGGGGGGGGGGCTAAATTGTAGTAGGGGCGGGGGGGCTTTAAGGCTAATATGGCAGGCGGGGGGGGGGCTAGAGCCCCCCCGCTGGATCCGTCCCTGCGCTGGTGAAGGGTACGGGCTCGAGGTTACCCCCTCCTTCCGCCCCCGCCGCCGCCAACGTCCATTCAGCCTCGATCCTTTAGACAACAAGATCATTAGAATATACGAACAAAAAGATCCCAGGACCCCTGTGTCACACACACACACCCTCATTAGATATAGACTTTTTTCTGAAAGAAATATTAGCATACGATTATGTAGTACCAAATCAGCTGCCAAACATACATGTTAGTCTCGATCAACCAGATCCTGTGATAGTATGGCGTATAGCAAGAGGAAATGATGAAGACCGTGAAAAATATTTGTAGCCCCCTGGTGGCTGATTATGGAACTACTATAGTCGTGTGTTCCGACAACCCACAGCCTTTCGGAACTACTCGGAATGTTTCGGAGCTCAACAGTGTGTGATTCCAACACCCGACACTGTCACTGAAATGTACAGTAGATCCTCTCTATCAGGACCACCTTTGGGACCAGTATCGCGGGGTTTCAATAGAGAGGTGGTCTCTATCATAGACAGATCCAAGTTTCCCACCAAAATACTTCATTGTTATAGGGTTTTTTCATGAAATCGCTAAGTGCCCCCCTTTCCTTAAGTGCCCCCCTTTCCAAAAAACTGAATCTGCCTACAGAGGGTCATTCTGGTGGTTCTATGAAGGTTTGTGACGGTGAAAAGTGCCCTTATTATGGAGGTGGTCTCTATACAGATGTGGTGTTGCTTGGATGTTCTACTCAGAATCTACTGTATACAATGTTTCAATACATCCTGTTCCAATATTAGTTATCTCAAAATACACCCTGTTCCAATATCGCTGACATCGATTGCAACCTAGCTACCGGTATATCAATATCTTGTTTGATATACGTTATAATATATGTCAATAATCAAGTGATTGTGCATAAAAATGTCGTGTAAATAACGCAAAGGGAAACATGTCATAAACAGTGGTCCGTAAAACACTGTCACATACAAATAATAAATGCGAATAGACACTGTCACAATATGATCAACATGCTCAGAAGTGCCACGTGTAGCGGATTTGCAATGACAATCGTTTTCTGCTTGTTTGGTTCTGATTTAAGAATTGAATGGGAAAAATGAATGAAAAAAAGATCAGCTTTATTAATGTTTTCGGTGCTAAAACACCCTCCTAAGATATACTGACAAACACAGTTTTAAATATATGTTGGTACAATAGTTTGGGAGTTTAATAGAAATAGAGCACTCTATATCGTATCGGCTCGTGGGACAAAAGCAAGTTTTGAAAACGTATAGCTATTGAGCCCTTGATATTCAGGGTGACATAGAGTAATTTAGGTTGTTCAAGATGGTGAAGAGGTTTTTGAATTGACAATTAATGATAGGTTAGCTGTTGGCAATAATTTTAATCACATGAATTTTAGGGGGATTATCATTTTTTCACAGAGATTTGAGTTGTTTTTTCATAGCATTTTTGGAAAATCCTCCTACCCCACCCTTCATGAATACTGAATAATCCCCAGATATTAGTGATAGAATGTTGACGTAAGTATTTTATGACATATATCTATACAACATAAGTTGAATCTAATTAAAACAATGTACTCATTATGTAGGAGATGAGATATACATGCTTGGACAATTAGCGGAAGGAAACGTTGAGTCCACGTGGTAAAATAAGTCTCTGTCCAGACAACAATGGTCACAATACCACGGCTTGTATATGTGTATCACATACAATATGCAATGAACCTTTCATATACCAAATATTGAGTAATACCACGGCTGATTTGGGTCAAACATTGGGGACACTCTGACCCATGCTTCATTTCAGTTTGACTTTCACTTTGTGCGTTCCGCTTCAGTGCATTCTGCCGCCATCAGCTGCTGTTGTGATCAGTCAGGCGTGAAATCACCCAGTCGCCGGTACTATATTAGTCATTTACCCTCCTTGATTCTCTTTCAGTCTCTTCACTCATGAAAACACAACTGTAAAAACTAAAACTAGTTTCTATTTTTGTTTCATTTCAAACTTCGGCAGGATTTGGACACACATATCCTTTCATGACATGCATGATATCAATAATTAACCATTTATGTAATGCTCCTTCGTTGATTCCTACTATGCAGAGTAAAGACTAACATGAACTAAAACGTAAGACAACATACCCATCTTCCCCTGAGAAGGTGGTCATTCTATAAAATTTGATAGATGATACCTTGCTGCATCAAGATGCCACAAACCTAAAGTTTGAAAATGCAATTAGGTGGTCTCTACATAGGCAGATCAAGGGGGGAGGGGCGTAGGGGGCGGTCGCCCCCTTTTTCCCCAACAAAATACTTAATTTTCATAGGGTTTTTCATGAAATCCCTTAAGTGCACACCCTTCCCCTTTTCCTTATGTGCACCCCCCCCCCTCTTTTCCAAAAACCTGGATCTGCGATTGGTCTCTATATAGAGACTCTTTTTGGTAGCTTTGTATATGTTTGGGAACGTGAAAAGTGGTCTTATTATAGAGGTAGTCTAAATAGATAGATGGTCTTTATAAATGTGCGCAATCTGGTAGATTTATGAAGGCGTGGGGCCGTGAAAAGTGGTTACAGAGGTGGTCTCTGTATAGTGAGGTAGTCTTAATTGCAGATTCTGCAGTACATTTCGTGCATTGCGGCCTGGAGACATGAAGACAGCTTCTATGCATGTGATTTCTTTCATGCAGGTGAGTCAACATTGTTCTAGCGACGCTGTGCTCTCTGGACACGTTTGATCTACTTTTCCTGTGTGAATTGGGTGACTAGTCTGTATATATAGACCCTATCAATGAACTTAGATAACTACCTATGCAGTAGAACTTCACAACTAAGACCACCCACGGGACCGGCCTCAAGTGTTCTCAATAGAGAGGTGGTTAATGTTAGTATGGAGGTTCGATCTGATATCTGCTTTTTTGGAATGGTTTGGGAGCATAAGAAATGAGAGGTGGTCTCAATATGGAGGTGGTCTTAATTGGCAGATTGTGAGTGAAGGTGAAATGAGCACAGACTCACCACCAGTTCTTGGAAACCACATAAATAGGTGGCCAATATTTGGCTTGGATCTGGAGCTGACAATGTGTGGGTAATGTGGATCAGACACAGGATTAACAAGGGGTTGTGTGCTCATTGGGACTTCGGAGGTACAGCAGAACCTCTCATTTAGGACCACCCTTTGGGAAAAGTGCTAGGTGGTCTCAATAGAGAGGTGGGCTCTATACAGAGGTTCATTTTGGTAGCTTTATGAAAGTTTGGGACAGTGAAAATTGGTCTTATTATAGAGGTGGTCGCAATGTAGAGAGATTGGAGGTTTTACTGTACTTGCAATTTGCTATATTCACGTCTCCAACTCTCTATCCAAAGTTCAAAAAGAGAGCACAGCTCCTAGTAACCTCTGTATTGAGACCACTCATCGTGGTTTCACGGTTTTCCCATCCACCCAGCCTTCAAAGTCCATGTTCATAGTATAAGTCAAAGGCAGATCCAGGGGGCGTAGGGGGGCGCGCCGCCCTTTTCCCACCAAAATACTTCATTTTCATAGGATTTTTCATGAAATCCCGTAAGTGCGCACCCTCTTTTCCTTAAGTGCGCCCCCTTTTCCGAAAACCTGGATCTGCCTATGTTATAAGAAATAAGCCCGAATAGATAAGGATGAGCCCACTTAAATGGTTAATAAAGGTTCGTTTTGTAATGCTGGAGTCAGACTTTCCTGAGAATGAAAACCAAATGCACTGCGGTATTCAGTCAAGGACCAAAACAGACTTGGTGCAGAAAGATCGGGCATTTACGAACAAATTTGGTACTTTTAGGGGTCAACATTTGTATTCTGTGGTGGAACGGCAATTGGTCTATATAAATAGAGAGTGCAATACAAGGTCCAAAAGGGCAGAATCGATCTGAATGTTGGTGAATCCTATACAAAGCATGTGGTCTCATTTTTGTAATGAAGTTTCCTTTCTACGCTAGTTATGATGTCAAAAAGTGTAAAAAGTAAAAAATTATTTAGAATTTAAATATTAAAGCTTTAAGCTTATATCATTGGTAAGACCATTACATACATGGTCGGTACCCAATGCCTGATTTAGGTGTGCTCCTAATAGTATTTGGTAAATTAGACTTTTCCTATTAGGACCATCTGTCCTACAATCTGTATGATCAACAGAGGCCAACCGGTATGAACTCAAATCTGTACTTGCATTGCCCCATGTTATATCATTTTCAATGGCGATAGTATTTTGTGAGGGGACATCTCATTAATCGAACACAAACATTTTGTTTGAAAATTTTACTGATTTTTAAACACATGGTTTACATAAACTCAGGATGATTTTACAGATAGTTTTACTTAAACGGGTAAAGGGGAGAGTGATTTGCATTTTCGAAAATTAACAAACAAACAAACAGAATCAAAATGTCAGATGTCAAAATTTCGTTGACTTAATTTCAATAGTTTGAATGATGGTATTCCATTTTTTTGGCTTCCAAGTAGTAATAATACTACCAAAATAGTACTGGTTGGGGTCTCTGAATATAAGTTCTAGGACTGTGAAAAATGGTGTCAGTATGAAGGTGATACGTGATAGTGTTTTGGAGGTTTTATGCTGGTTCTCATTTGTATCTCTGAGCTGTTATCAAAGTTCTGTGAATTAGGTATGTAGCATAGGGGTTCATAGTATATGTATAGTCACTGCTACGTGTATATATCTATAAAATCATATAAACATAATGATCTTTATACTTTAATTTCAGATATTTTTTTTCATGAAGGAACCTAATGGCTCGGTATTTAAATAGAATTAAAAGATTTTGATGTTTCTATGATTAGGTAGATATATACACGTAGCAGTGAGTAGACAGATACTATAATACATTTGATGTTATCAGAACAGTTGTGTTTGAATTGATGCCAAACAAGAGAATGAAGCGATTTCTGTCTTTTATTTACCACATTGAACAAACAAAATATAGATCCAGCTCTTTGCTCTCTCATTCACTCGGAAAGTGCGATTTTTACATTATTGACCTTAGCTTCAGCAGCTGCGAGGTAAAAATGAACATTGGAACCTTGTTAAAGCCAAATAAATTATATATTAATAATATTATTATATTAATTAATAATATTATAAATTAATTAATAATAAATTTAACAACTTAGCACTTTCTAGCTAAAATAATTCAATTTCTCACTGACATTCGACAATTCACACAAAAACTTAGAAACGTGCAGTTGAATTAAGCGTTTTTACACTTTACAACAATCAACAAGAGAAACGAATTTTGCTGCAAAAACAAAGTCACACTAAACTAACCAGATTGCCACCTGAAAATGATTATATCACAATATTGATTCGAGAGCAAATTTATTTACAAATCTAGAATAAGTTAGTAGCAGTTGATTAACAAAGCGACTCTTTTCCACCATAATGCTCCTGGCCGTTAACAATATAACAAATCAAGGACTTGTCTACTCCTACGATACCTGGTCAAATGGATAGAAATATTTGTGCATGATTCCATTTGCAAAACTTCCCAGTTAAAAACAAAATTGCACAATTCATGCACATAGTTTTCAACTTAATGCAAATTAGTTGCGATTATAAAATGCAAACATTTAATGGTCAAAAAGAATGGCAGTTTTTATTGTCTCAACCCCAGACCATTCACACCGAGGAAAACAACAGAAACATCAGACAATGTTTTGTCACTGAGATTGATTTAACACCTGATGCCATTTACTGTCCTTGAAACTGATCAATTCGGTCCTTCTTTCTTGCCACAAAGTGTCTAATAACGAGATCATCATTTTTAACAATCACCGGTTTTTACATTTGAAATGCGTCAAATCTACAACACGAGTAACAATGCCTCCTATACATAATAAACGTACGAGACCAAATCACGTCACAATAACAAATTGCACAATGTTTCCTCCATTTCGAGGACTGTCTTTTACGTCACAAGTACGAGTTCCAAAGGTCATGACCTACAGTCCTTGAAGGTCACGACCTGTATTTCACAAGAGTAAGAGTTCAAAGGACCTGACCTCTCTTCTTTGAAGAAGAGTTCTAAGGTCATGATCTCTTTTCCATGAAGGAGAGTTCAAAGGTCACGACCTGTATTTCACAAGGGAAAGAGTTCAAAGGTCATGACCTCTATTCCACAAAGAAGAGTTCAAAGGCCGTGACCTCTATTCCATGAAAGAGAGTTCAAAGGTTATCCTGTAGTGCCACATGCCGAGCTCGCGTAGCCTCGGGACGACAGCGAGAACAGATTGAAGCCGTGCCGTCGAGGCTTCGCCGTACTTGTCTGAAAAACATGAAAATACAAACAGTTACACTTTTGTTTTCATTGTTTTATGTTGAATAAGATGGTGGCATTGAGAAAATATGGACATTGTTAATTGTCTTACAAAACAGTCATCTGAATTTTTATAAAACACATCGTAAATTTTAAATCTTGCGAATTCTTGCGCTAACATTGAGAATCACAAGGGACTATTTTCCTTCATATTGACCATGTCTCGGTTCTGTGCATGAACGAATTGGACCGCAAGAAAAAGTGACAAAAGCTGGTATAAAGTCTCAAGGCTGCTGTTTTCAAAAGCACGCGTTTCTATTGATATTTCTGTCCAAAATACAGGTCCACTGAACAAAACAGACCGTAACTGTAATCAGTATTTTTCTGTCAGTGCACAGAATATACCACAAAAGCTATTCTGATACACATGGATTTGATTTAAGCTCCACAATAAATAGAGGGTGTACGTGTATCTGCATAACACAGTATGAAGCCATCCAAAAACGTCCGAGGCTATTAGGTTGGAAATTGGCAGCATTCACACAAACGTGTATTTACAAGGCAATTTCAATGGTATGGATTTTTTATATGATCCAAATTTGGGGCTTGGGCATTAACATGGACTGTGACATACAATAATATACAATAGAATCACATTCTTGCAATATTACCTACATGTATTTAGAATTTTCTGTCGTCTCTAGGTTGGGCTAATTTCCCATCAACTATTCTATGAATGTACATTACATCATTGGTTATGTCAAATGTTGGCATAAAGAGTATTTTACTGCTTTGAGATAATGGGTTCCTCTAGTAACATATTTTACGTTCACATGCTAGGAATGTGCAGCGTGGCGACAAGAGAATTTTTTTTTGTTCATGTCATATTTGTATTGAACTATTCAAATCTATGTGAAGTTGCTGCTCAGGCAATTTTTTTTTTGCTCATGTTGTGAAAAAGCATCAGAATCAAGTTGTGATTCAATTGATGGCCTCCTACATTCTGTCTATCACAAGGAAATCGCCAGAGAAATAATATTGAAATCGCCTCCCTGGGAACATACAAATCGCCACGGCATCACCACCTCAGGCACCGAGCAATTTACATCTCTTGCATGTGAGTGTACGCTTAGTAATAATAGCAGCGAACCATTGATGTATGCATGGAAAGCTATTTGTTCGTCAGAATTAGGACAATATAGCAATGATTTTTAACTACCCTCACTAATTTTGCACCAAAGGAAGTAACTTTTATAGAAATTTGTTTTGTAAAATGAAGTTGAGGGACAAAAGCTGCGTTGAGTTTGTTAAAGTATGAAGTATAGACTGCTTAACAGAAATCCAAGAATGAATGATATTCTGACCATCTGGTTTTAAACATTTCACATCTCTCTTGATATTGTTGTAAAATAGATTATATCATGTAAAAACGTCAATGATGTATGATTCATAAATGTTTAAAAACCACACAATCAGAACAACGTCCTTTCACGCAGCTAAGCTAGCAGTCTAGCAGTGCTAGAGGTCACCTACCGTTGACGTAAGCGTGGAATGCTTGGAGCAGTTCACCGGACAGAGCCTCTAGCTGGTCTGGAGCATTTAGGGAAGGCCAGTCTGGAACACAGAGAATAAAGAACGTTAGGCAGGATTTACTGGGCGTGGATTATTCTAGTTTTACAGTATCTATCACGATTATTCTGCAGTCTGGAACAGACAGAGAACGGTCAGACAGGGTAAAGAAATCTAATAGGCAGGAGTGAAAAACAACAAGCATTTGTTTTACTGGGTGTGGATTAGTCTAGTTCTGCAGTATTCCGCTATATTGGTTGGTTTGCGAAAAAAAAAACACAGCTAGCAGTGTATGAAACACAGCCAACCCAGTGGCCCAGTGCCGGTGGATTTTAGCCCGGGCCAACGGGTTTCATAAGTTCACAGCCAAGTAGACAGGCTACTGTGCTTTGGGAGTTCTCAATAGGAAAATAGTCAAGGGCCTGACGCGTTTTGCCATCGGTTTAACAGTATTAAGAACAGTTCTTACAGTTTTAAGAAGCCATCTATGACAAAAAAAATATAGACGCCATGCAATGACTTCAGACTTGTACAATTAAAGCTTTAATCCACAACAACAAAAACCATCAGACTTGTAGATGAAGCAAACTGTGTCACCAAGTGAAAGCAGCATGCTGGGGCTTCTTTCCCCTGTTGTCTTGTGTTATGTATCATCCGAGCATGATAATGCTCCACATACGCCACACCAAACACGCCTTCAGTTCATTGATATGCACTTTAAAGCTTATTTTTACGCCAAATTAACGACAATCATGCAGTCGCATCTAATTGAATCAGTTGAAGACAAAAATCTTTACTTATTTATTACAAATCGGCATGTCACGATGACTTAGTCTATAAATAAATGCACCCAATATGCGCTTCTTTGTGAATTTTTACCACAGCCAGGACCTTGTTTCAGCTGTTCCTGTTCATTTTTGTTTTGTGCTATTATTATTTCTGTTATTTTTAACGAAAGTTTTTTTTAAATGTTTCAAACAGCTTCACTGACTTAAACTTTACACAAGTTAAAAAGCACCAGTTAGCAATGAAACTATTCAGAATCGCAGAAAAAGCATGAAAAATGTGTAACCAAATTCAGCTGTTTAATAACTGTGGCAGCTTGAAATTTAGGATCACTCTATTGTTTTTTTACTACCTTCAATTTCCACTTAAACTTCACTACAGCAAAAAGAACCCACAGAATTCCCTTAGGATGCCTGCAGGAGTCACTGAGTATCAGATGTCAAATTGACCTCTGAAATGTTTCACCAGAGATTGGATCATCGTAATCTATTCATTTATGTGACCTAATTCTTAATTTAACCTTTATATTGTGAGTTTTTATACGTAGACTATTCAAACAAGCAGGATAGAGACATATACCTCTATTTGTGTTTTAATAAGCATAGAAAAGTTCAAACGGACTGTCTGCAAATCTTAAGATTTGCATGGATTGATCACTTGACCTCATTCACATCCTGAGATTAACAGCCTGTGATTGGTCAGAATCTTTAATGAGAATAGTTATACGTCAGAAGTATCTTCAGAACATCAATTCTGATACTCAGAGTGCCAGGTGCCAATCTAATTTACAATCACTGCCAAAAGCAAAAAGTGAAACTGGTGAACAGAGCAAAAAACAGGTTCGACATTCAGGACAAAAACAAAGATTGCAAAAACCAGCGGATACCACCGCATTCCAGAGCTGGCCAGTGGGTCAGACTGACTTCACAATAGCTGCAGTTCTTCTCTTAAATAAAACACAATGGCAGCTGCTGCTGCTATCTCTGCTGGAGCGTAGCTCTGTGTTGATGGACTATTCCCATTGTACAAGACTCGTTTCGTTTTGTATTTTTTTTATCAATCCACCGTCTTTTCCTGCATGGTTTGCTGCAATGATAGGCAATCCTATTCGTGAACAAGATTACTTCAGTTTTTAAGCAATCTAGTGTGTAGAAATAGATGGAGTTTTTTTTTTTTGAGATGTATACCAATTTGACTAATAAGAAGTGTCTTTTCAATCCGTACCAATTACGGATTAGTTTCTTATTTTAGCATTCTTACGCATAGACGAGTGATTCTATTTTTTGTCTATGTGAGATCGACATCAATTTGACAAGAGTCTGACTTCACAGTTTTTATTCCCAGCCCACCATGAATACATCAAGAAAAGACAATCACTTTTAAAGTGTAGTTTCTCTAATGAAGTCAATATGTGGTCTATATGACACTATGATGTAGATATTATTAGACATTATGATGTTTATCGACATGTCAAACAAATAATACCTTGTGTCAAACGAACAATATACAAGGCAATAGAGCAAGAATCGTTTATTGTTTAATGCAGCATATCAGATATAAATAACTAACAACAACAAAAGATACACGATTCTATCAAGTTCACCGAAATAGTATTCGCACAGTTTCTGATTTTTTGTATGTGTATTTGTGACTAAGAAAAAAGCAGAGTTCTCAATATACTGGATTCTTTGAATCTAACATCAAATACTTTCTTTCACTCCTGTCTTACATTTATGTCGACCTCCATTTCCACTACTTACATTTCTCTTTCCCCTGCAGCTATATGGTTCAGTGGTGACCTACCCAAGCTCAAAGCAAACAAAACGCTTTCTTTTTTTCTAATCCGTTTGCTTTGCTTTCACTTCTTCAGACAAGCTTTAGTTTCAGATGGTATGAAAAATTTCAACTACAATTCTTCTACGCTTGTTAAAATATCGACATTCAAATGAAACTCATGAATACAAAATCCACATAATTGACTATATATGCACTAAAAGTAACCGCAGACCAATTCCCATACGGTGATCATTCATAATTCATAACGTGTAAGCAGGGCGAAGTAGAAGCTTGAGCTGAGAGAGAGAGGGCAAAACGTGTCTAGACGATACACAGCCTTATGCCCCCAGGGCATCACAAAATATAAATGTAAATGTGCTGGTTTATAGTTGTGATCCAAGTCTTGCTGTCTCGACCTTACATTTTACACCAGGTCATTGGCACAATGCTTATTACTCACACACACTTTCAACCCCATGACCTGTACCTATTTAACGCGTAGGTGCCACGGAGCAGTGTGCAACTATTTAGGTATGAGTTTGCTCAACACCCACCACCAGACCCAACCGGGAATCGAACCCACAACATTCTGGTCACAAATCAAACACCCTATTATGCTATACTACACCACGGAAGCAATCAGTGCTCAAAGCGCAAAAAAGAACCCTGTCTAGACTTGAGGCAGTTTCCCCAGCGGATTCTCCCCAAGCCAGGCGTGTTGTGAAACAAGACGCTCTGTGCTCAAAGACAGAGACTAAGTAGAGCCATTTATTAGTTCCAAGAAGAAGCCGGACTATTTGTGACGACGGAGTGACACGTCATTATTCCTGAGCCCCACAACTCACTTGATAACAAGTGATATTTAAACTGCGCTACATCCTCTATTTTTTACACAAATCATAGCCTGTGGCCATGGTTTAATGCTATGAGTCCTATGGCAAAATAATGAGTCCTGGATTCGGGATGCATATCTAGATTAATCACTGTATTATTATAAACAGTAGACTGGGTATAGATAGGCATTGGACTTTACCACAAGTGTTACTATGGGTGAACCTTGAACGATGGTCATGGGTTTGAATCATATTAGACGAGTAAAAACACTATTGTCTTGGAGAAAGGATCTCTTAAAAACGCTTATCTATGTTGGCGATGAGCTAGCAGCGACTCGGAGGTCATAAGTTTGAATCCCAATAGAAGCCGTATCTCTGGAGCCTTCAAATGACCTGTTACACTTGTGTGTTATCTATGGCGACCTCGCGAATGACCTCACGAGGCTGTCACAAGTATGTATGTCAGTCAAGTGAGACACAGCCCAGTTTCAACACCGAAGGTGGCAGTACTGATAAGCAGCAAGGTCACATGACCAACGTACAGTGACTATATATGAGACCACCATGTTCTAATGAGGTTTTGCCTAATCTTCCTTGTGAATTCAATTCTCTTCTCTATCTCTCTCTGTGTTCTGTATGGCACGTACGTTCCTACCACTGTCATGACATAGCTGAAGTGAGGTCAATAGTCGTGTGCCTTCAAAAAGAGCCAAAGTCGCAAACCTCAATAAAGAGACATACACTTCTCTCTTGATACCACATAGAGCAGAAATGGTTCTAATAGATAGGTTACATCACATAAATAGCCAGTGATTCTATTGTTATGCGGCTGTTTAACAAAAACACCGATATATTCGTCTACAAATAGACGTGGATGAACTGGAGCAGGACTATCAGACTATGTGGCTGGTTTGACATTACGCTAGGTGACTAGTGATAAGCTGGTGACTTCACATGGCAGTTCACTTATCCCGTGGTGATAGCGTGGTCCACATTTGGCAATGATACGGATGAGGTCACTTAGAGGTCACCGTGACAACTACAGTAGAACATCCAATCAAGACCATCTCTAACGGAAGACCACCTCTTTATTGAGACCACCTCTATAGTAAGATCACTGATCTCTTTCCCAATCCTTAAAAATACTTCCAATGGGAACTTCCACTGAGACCACTATAAAGAGACCACCTTAATATAGATGTTAAACACATTCATTATCAGATGCTTGTTACTTTTTCTGGCTCATTTGCTTTGTTGTTGACGGCAGTTTTCTTGATCTTAAAATCCCCAATAACAGGTAAATCATATACAATAAATTTTCAATAGTTTTTAAAATAATACTTTTCAAAAGTAATAAGAAATGATAATTTTTAAGGTAAAAAATCAAATCCAAAAGAATTCTATCCATTTCCAATATAATGAAAACTGCCATCAAATTTGGTAATATCATAAATGTGAAATTACATCTTTGACACCATAAGAGAGATCGGTCAATAGCATTGAACTTCAGATTTATCATTCCACCCTAATTATTCATATTCAGGTGACAGATAGCACTTGATAAGAGAGTTTTTGCCCACGTTGTTGATACATATAAAATTCTTCTGCTAGAGACTGGTACTTATATCATCATAATCAGATGAAAAACTCTGAGATGAGATGATTTGCACTGAACGATCAGTCAGTATGTTCTAATCAAGATAATTCCCAGTAAATATTTCTTCAGTTCATCAATTATAATAATTTTCCAATTAACACTCCATCTGTTAAAACGATCAATGATGCACGTCAGTGCTTACTTATTGCAACGATCAGATAAAATGTCGCAGAGTTTTACAACCCGTGACCAACGTTCAGTTCCAAACTTGAAGAAAGTCGATAAAGAATTTGAGATATATGAATTTGATTTATCATTGATCTCGAATGTACTGAGGTAACATGATGGGGAAAGTTCTTCATAGAGTCATCCATAAATAATAGTCAGTTAGCTGAGTTAGTGATCAACTGATGCTACTACATTTTTTAAATCCTCTTGCACAGTTTGAAACTAGTGAAAATTTGCTTGAGGGACACAACTATGAACAGTAGCTAGTCTGAGAAAAAGTGTCCGGCCTTTGATTAATTTCCTATTGAGAACTCCCAAAGCATAGCGTGTCCACTAGACTTTTGAAACAAGCGGCCCAGGCTAAAATTAGCTGGCACCGGACCGCTGGGTTGGCTGTATTATGTAACATGTTCTTTGTATCTGTCACACAGGTGGATTGGTCAACCAAAAAATCATGATAATGCATCACTTTCTGTATGCACGACACAAGTTTAGCAAACAATAAATACCGTATAAAGAAGGAACAAACCAACTCAGACGCTTCTCTCCGTCATAACAAACAACGTTTCGGTCGACTTTTCACTGGCTTTGTCAGCCTCCAAAGACAAATACCACGCAAGACGCACAGCATTCATCTCACTTTGCCATCGAAGCCGAAACGTCGTTTATTATGGCCGATAAAAGTTTATCATTCAGAAGATGTTACGTAGCAAACGTAAATATACAGTTTCTGTGCCCCTAACAAAATGTTAGTGTATTAATAAGATAAAAGTGTGTTCCTTCTCTAGATGATGCTAAGAACTCCGAACTATGACAACGCTAACGTAGCGGTTGCCACGGTTGCTAGGAGACAGGCTATACAAGCATAACGACGTACCAGTTGCCACGGCGAGCGTTGCCAGGAGACAGGCAGCCTCAATGGAGTCCAGGTTGAGGTTGTGGAGGGCGCGAGCGAGCGAGAGAAGTGCCAGACGGAACTCGCGGAGCGGAGACGTCGCCGGGAGCTCCTCCTCGAAGAACGCTGTGGAGACAACATGGGGACATTGTGAGTGGTCGTCACAGATACTGTGGTCGTGTAAGGTTTCAACTGCGGAGGTGTTTGTTTTTCATCAATGGAGGAATACGTTATTTCTCTGGTTTTACTTTTTCAAGGAAGGTGGTACTATCACAGATGAAGGTGGTATTACCTTTGACGAAGGTTGTATTAGAGGAAGGTAGTGTTTAACTTTATGGAAGGTTGTATACCTTAGAGGAAGGTTGCATTATGTGAAGGTGTTATTACCTTTGAGGAAGAAGGTGACATTAGAGGAAGGTAGTTTTGCATTTGAGGAAAAGGTTGTATACCTTTGAGGAAGGTGTTGTTGAGAGGGTTGTAGAGGTTGACGGCTGCCACGACGGAACACAGTTGGATCGTCCCGAGTCGCAGGATCGTGTACTTGTCCTCACAGTTGATCGACGAGAAATCTGGTAGAAATAGCAAATAGTAGTTACAATTGTCTATTGTGAACTTCAGGCGAGAAATCTTAACAGACATAAAATACAGTCGCAACCGTGTAGGGTGAACTTCAGAAATAGATTTTCAAAATTAAAGTTTCATGATGGGAAATCGAAATGTTCATGGGTTATCCAAAAATTTGCGTATTCAGAGTTCATGATGTGTAAATCCAACTGTTCAAGTGTGTTTTGATGTCTTTTGAACCCTTCCCAGGCTGATTTAAAACTCAGTGTTTTAAGTCATTTTTCACACATCCAAATTCATTGACATCCCATATTCTGCTTTTTCAGCCTTTTTCCCTATATCCCTTATATTTTCAATCATCTTTCCCCCCCACAACCCACTTTCTTCTAGACAAATGAACGGAAAACCGTGAATGAACGTTATTCCGATAATGTGGTTTTACATATTTCACATTGATTCACTGAAGACATATTGAACATCTACATGTATGTTGACGTTGGTGTCAAATATATTACATTCTGTAAAATTTTCGATGCTGTTCGAAAAAAAGAAGCGTTTTAAAATCACATTATCAGAATTAACGTTCATTCACGAATTTCCGTTTGTTTGTCTAGAAAGAAGTGGGATGTGGGGAAAAAGGCAGAAAGAATAAGGGAAACGGGAAAAAAGGTCGAAAAAGAAGAATGTGGGATTTCAATGAAGTGGGAAAAATGACTTAAAACGGGTTCAAACGGTTCAAAAGAAAACATCAAAACACACTTGAATAGTGTCTAGCCCCGCCGCACCCTGCGCACCTGGTATCTGGTGGACGAAGTGTATCACTGTGGCGAGCTGATGCACCACCTGCTTCTGGAACACGCTCGTCTGCTCGGTCACCGAGGGGGAGTGCCACTTGTCACGCAGACACGACAGCTCCTCGTCCTGCAAAAACACAATGTACACATGTCAGCTCATCATCCTGAAACATACTGTACACGTGTATGGCATAATATATGCAAGCCCCTCGTCCTAAAACACCCAGCAGTCAACATATTGTGCACACGTCAGCTCATCATCCTGCAAAAACACAACATACTCAGCATGACGCAATGTACCCACTGATCATCCTGCAAACAAACAATGTTTCCATGTTGTTCTTCAACACGGTGCACACCTGATGACAAGTTGGACAGCCCAAAGCTCACATTGAACTATGTCAAGCAGCCTGGTGAGACTCGAACTCACGACCCCATGTTTGCTGCAGCAGCAGCAGCAGCAGCAGCAGCAGCAGAGCGATTACTTCCATCATAAGCTGCATAGAGCAAGTTTTCTGTGACTATGAGTCGCCCTGACATAGAATCTAAATCTGGCAGCTGCTGTTTCATAACAAATCAATAGAGCGTAACGTGCAAATTACATAAGCCAAAAGTCGATTTCTAATCACACGTGTTTGTTCGCTACTCTCCAGATGTTTGTAAAAACACATCGCTTCTGCTCGGGATTCCGATAACGTTTTTGCAAAATTCGATTGCAAATCGAGCGACATACTTTACAATGTTCTGCTTTAGCCGATACATTAACGACGGGACTTGAAAAAGGTTTGAAATACATCCACGAAAACAGTGCAAAACTATTTAAACCTCCGTGAAAGGAAAATATTCATATTCAAATGTCTAAACTAGATATGCACAAAATAGATTAAAAAGTATCCGTAAACGTTACAATTTGTAAAGACACTTTACTTTGCTTCTCCAAAGCTGCAAAAATATTTGTCTTGTTTGTAATTAATTTGAGGAAAGTTTGTAGGCAACCATAAAATAATACAGAAGACTCTAGTAAAAGGCTAAAATGTGGACTTCAACTTTGCCATATGGTTGTGAGTTCGAACCCCATCACAGACTGTGTTATATCATCCTTATCTGACTTGGATTAACAGGTCACACAATGACATCTAAAGTACCAAAAACAAGAAATGAGCCGTGATGTGGTAACCCGGGTTACGTCGTGAAATTTCCCACTTTTTTAATATTTTTTTTGAAGCTTGGGCAAATTGCTTTAAATTATCTGTGTCTCATACTGAATTTGAACAAAGTTCAAACAAAAGCACTTGATAACACGATGCCTAATCTATTAAAACATTAGTCTTTTCAAGGATTCTGACCAATAATCTGGAGCATTGCCTGTAACTTCTAGTATGATGTCTATAATCACGTTCTTATATACTTCAATATACTCTCATCATGTCACAGCCGCACACATAGCTAAGTCCACTTTTCGACATAAATCTAAAAATATATTCAGAACATTTCCTACAAGCTGACTTTTATGCTCCGGTGCTCCGGGGTTTGAGGCTAACTGGGGTCACCAGGTCAAGGCTCAAATATAACCGCGGTGATCCTCACCTTGGAGAAGTCCTCTGTGAACCTCCTGTAGGCGCCTGCGAGAGTGTTTAGCAGCGAGCGCTGCGATGGCGAGATCCCAGCGCCAGCGCCGGGTTTCCGTGCCAACACGGCGCGCCAGTAGGCGGGATCGAAGCGATGGCACATGAAGACGTCGTGCTTCGACGGTAGAGAGGTCACGGCGGGGTCGGCAGGAGGAGGGGACGCCGCTCCCGACGACTGCAGGGGGGAAAGGGGGGGTCAGTGGCGGTCTCGTGATCATTTAGACAGAGGGACGGAAAACCGTGAATGAACGTTATTCCGATTATGTGGTTTTACACATTTCACATGGATTCAGTGAAGACATATTGAACATCTACGTTGATGTTGGTGTCAAATGCATTACATTTTGTAAAAATTTCGATACGGTTTGAATGATAAAAAGTGTTTAAAATCACATTATCGGAATTAATGTTCATTCACAGATTTCCGTTCAGCTGTCTATGCGTTTAACGTTAAACATATTTACATACACATGTGTAGTAGAACAACCTCTCTATTAGCACCACCTTTGGGACGAGTGTTAGGTGGTTTCAATAGAGGCTGTTTCTATAAAGAGGTTTATTTTGGTAGCTTGATGGAGGATTGCAGGGGGGTTAGTGTCACTTTTAATTTAACATTTTTCACTTGAACTTGAAGAAGCATCAATGATGCAAAAATTTGTGATTTACATACACTTTCGTCCCTTTTTAACTTTATAATTTGTTCTGTTTTTATATGATATGATATGGTACGAGCAGCTCCAAGAACTTTTTATACTAGGGTTTTCGTCTTGCTCTCACGACTTGAAAATTTACACCAGTTCAGTTGCCTACTTTTTGATCTTCAATTGATCATTTCTCATGTGCTTGCATATGGTAGCACTGGACGACTGGAGGGAGGAAAAATAATACATGTCCTGTTTCATACTTTAGTTAATATTATGTAGGCAATATCAGCAAATATACGTAAGACATAACAATATGTAAAGTACTGCACTCTGGAAAATACACAAACATTTGAGTATTTTACAATGTATACAAATGTATACAAGCATTTGTGTTATTATCTTATTATTGCTCCAAAGGACATAACTTCCTTTGAAGTCAGTTTTGATGGAAGCAATTTATGGGGAAAAAAAGTTGTGTGTGACATGTGTGCAATCAGTAAGCCACTCACGATGCTGTCCAGTGACGCTGTGGAGCAGGGACTGACCCTTCCCGTTGCCGTGGTGACCCCTGGGGGGGTGGAGGTGTCCATGGGCTGCTGCTGGGGCAGGGAGGCTCCGTACTTCTCCTCTAGCACGCTGAGGGGATGGCTCCCGTCCGCCTGCGAAATACAGCACCAACTTATAGTGTATGATGATTAAAGTGCATGGCCAGAAACATTTTGTTACACACATTAACACAACACCAACTTTTCAACGCACATCTTTTCGACGGCAAAATAACACTATCTCAACAAGAAGAATTTGAATTATATTTATTTCCTTTTCTTCATAGCTGCTCGAAGGTTCGCAAAAAGGTTCAAATTTTTACTAATAACAAAACAGTGTTATTAATACATTTTTTAAACTCTTTTTGAAACAACCTTTGACCTCTAGGATCTAGGAGATCCATACGATTATACTATGCTTAATTCTATATTATATATTGAATGTGTAATTGTGATTTAAAAATACCCCCCAAAATATATAACCTTCGACCTCTCACCTTGTGACCACCGGCGTGCAGTGACCTTGCGAGTTGACCCTGTGGTGACCCTGGGGTCGCGGCCGGGTGAGGACTGGAACTGTCGTAACCCGAACTGTCGTCCGACTCGACCCGTGACCTTGGCACCGCGGAGGTCGTGCAGAGGTCAACCGGGGAGGTCATCACGGGGGTCGGGGCGGGGTCATGACGATACTCCGGCTTTTGCTGCTGCCAGACGGACGTCATCAGACCTGCAAGTAAGCGAGTTAGACGTAAGTAAGGAAGTAATTTTAATGCAAAACGGGATGATATTTCTGGACTTTGGATTGTAGGATGTGAGAATGCATCAACGTGGGTTACTTTATGTTTTTCTTCAGCAATTGCAGTTTATAGTTTTGTTCTTTTCTTCGGCTACTTTTCTAGCCTCAAAGTAATTACCCAAGTTTAAATATACATAAGTACAATCCTTTTAATAAAAAAAAAAACTATAAATGAAACCATAGGCGACATAGCAACCATAGCTATAACTGGAGTTATGTATTTCTGATCTCCCCGTCTGCCGATGTTTTTCACTTTGATAAACGTAACAAAAATGGTGCCGACACTTTGCATGCCAGGATTTCTTGATTCAATACTTTCATTTTCTTTAATAAACGGATTCTTGTTGTGTACCTGGGTGTTTGTTACCGGGGCTGGTCTGGCTGTGGTGTGGCCTGCAGGGGGAGTGGGGGTGGTACGGGGCCCCCGCCGGGGGACTGTATGGGGCCCCTGGGGGACTGTAGCCGCCGGGACTGTGCTGAGGTGTGCGCTGCCTGCAAGGGATGAACGGAAATACGTGAAAATAATGACAATATTTCAATACAATACAATACACCATTTATATAGCCCTACTACTTCACAAACAGGAATTTAAGAGCGCTAAACATTCCATTCACCAGGAAATGGGGACATGTAAACATAACAGTTTTACAATAAAAATACATATTTCTGTGTTTTGATCCAAGAATTACAAATCCAGAAAGTACATCTGGAATTGCGCCAAGAAACGGCGCCGTTTGAGAGTAAAAATCGAGGTTTGGAACTAGAAATTGATAATCCAGACACTATAAACCAGCGTCATATTGGACGATTGTGTGTGTTGTGCGTAACCACGGTAACTACCCACCCGTGCTGTGCTGCCATGTGGTGGAAGGCACGCTCCAGTTCCCGTGGAGACGGCTTGCGGTCCGCGGTGTCCCCCTGGGGATACTGGGGGTGGTACGGAGCCCCCGCGGGGTGCCCCCGACGCTGTTGTTGCTGCTGCTGCTGCATCTGGAAATGAACATGAGGAATTATCAACGGTACATCTTGAAAAAGGTAAAAAATGAATTCTGCATGTTTGGAAATATATTAGACATCAGAGCAGCGTTTACAACCGCAATATAAATCACTTTTGATGGGATTATTCAATATTTTGAGGTCAAAAAGGCGGCCATTTTTCAAGATGGCCACCATCTTGGATTTTTAAGTGGCTCATTGGGATTCTATTTTAATAATTTTGTACCAGTTGTAATCTATTACTAACCTCAATGCATTTTTAGATGTCTCCTATGTCATTATTTACTGCCAGTATATATTTTTTTTATCAAACTATGCACTCCCCTTTTAATTAAACTAGACTAAATGGCATTCATCAGATTTTGAGCCGGGCTTCCTGATTTTTAAACTTGGTAGACCTGGCTTTATCAATCCTTATGTCAACTCCTGTATTTACAACAAACTAAGCGCCTGTTTCCGCCCGTTTACCTGGTAGTACACCGCTGCTGACAGTGCCATGCGGGCGCCGGCGTTGTCATGGTGATACGGGTGGTACATGTGTGCCCCGCCTCGGTGGTACCGGCTGGTGGGGGGGCTGGCTGGGCCCCCGCCAGGGAGGTAGCCCCCGGGGCCTGCAGGGGGCAGAAGTGGGGACAAACCAGCAGCCGCCGCCCCACAGCCTTCCAACTCCTTGATGTTCTTACGCGGCCGGCCCATCTTGATGGCTGCGGGAAAATACAAACAGCATCGTCAGTCTACGGGAATCTCTTTTGCACTGTATATAGGATACATTCAATGCTATAAGAGGGGGTCATATAGCAAAGTTGTGATTGGTGATTTGCCCTACATCTTGGGCATGAATTGTTAACTGCCTGTATTCTAATAATAAGTGCGTGAAATGTGATGTAACCTGGTCAATTAAAATTCAAGGGATTGGTGAAAGACAATGAAATGTATTATTTTTAGATACCCCCACTCTTTGATAGAAATGTGAACAGAACTTTAGGAACATAAATATAAAGTTAGAGACAATATACCTGTTTCAAATAAAAAGAGGCTTCATCTACTAACATTTATATAAGATGCCCCACCCTTTAATTTTTTCACGTTTGATGTCAATAGACAGTTATTTCAAAAAACTTGAATGGTGAATGTAGGTTACGCGAAATGAAGAATTAGCAGATTACATGTACCAATTGGTTTAACAATGTTAACGGTTGACAAACAGATAAATTGCAACGCAAATTAATGATTATGATGTATTTCCGAAAAAACGAGGGTTAAACAATACCACAGTTGAACATTCTGTTCTATGTCTGATCCTATTTGGTGTTTTTTTTTCTATTTTGATGGCTACACACAATAAAGTGAGTCAAAAGTGACTACATTGTCATACATCAAACCAGCAACAGGTGCCGTGGATCAATAACAGCATGAATCAAACCAGTTACAGGGGCAACAAACTACACTGTTTTACATATAGATCAACAGGAATGAATTGCAATTATTGAATTTGATGAAACAAATAATGATTCGGGGTTGAAGAGGAACATCTATATTACGAAATATGTATAAATGAAACACTGTTTTACATATAGATCAAAAGGAATGAATTGCAATTATTGAATTTGATGAAACAAATAATGATTCAGGGTTGAGGAGGAACATCTATATTACGAAATAAATATTCCTCAACGGCTATTAAAATTGACCGTGCGTTAACGTATCTGACTTTGACAAAAAATGAGTTTTCGATGGCTATACATACATGTAGGTCATGAGGAATGAAAACAATTCATTGCAATTATTGAATTTGTTAAACCGATTATGATTTGGGACTGGAGAGGAACATGTATATTACGAAATAAATGTTCCTCAACGGCTATCGAAAGCGATCGTGCGTTAATGGAGTTATCTGACTTCCGCTGTCTCCGTGATGAGTTTATTGAGTGCTGCTGCACCTTTGATAACATTTTGCTCAGTCACCGTCGCCACAACTCAACAACCCGCTATCTTATCTCTGACTGATAACATCATTCTGAATGCAACAATCTATTTTGTGGACGAACGTTTGACTTTATTTTTCATTTCCCCATTCTAGATCTCATCACTATTTCAGGACGTCGAACATTCATTTGATTAAAACATGACATTTCAAAATCAAAACAATTGCGGTTTGAAAAAGCTTTTGTTTCCAATTTTCATGTTTGCATTGCGGGTGTGTGTGTTGTGCTGAGAACCTCCAATTAAGAAGACCCCCTCTATTGCGACCTCATCTATAATAAAACCTCCTTTTCACGGTCCCAAACCTTCATAAAGCTACAGAATGAACCTCTGTATAGAGATCACCTCTCTATCGAGACCACCTAACACTGGTCCCAAAGTTGGTCCTAATAGAGAGGTTCTATTGTATGTGTGTGTGTGTATATGCTTGTGTTGCACTTGCGTGGGTGCGTGTGCCTGCCGATGTGTTGTGCACGTGTGTGCGTGCGTGTGTGTGCGTGCGTGCGTGTGAACTCACCGTCGCGCGACATCCCGGCAGCCAGACACTTGCGGAAGCGGCAGAAGCGGCAGTCGTTGCGGGTTTTCGGGTTGATCACGCAACTCTGGTTGTATTTACACACGTACGACTCATGTTCCTGGAGCCCACGCCGGAAAAACTTCTTACAACCTGAAAGAAAAACAGTCACCCTTTGAATGCCAATCAAACTATCAATCAAATCCTAAGTTTATTTAAGCAAGGCCTTAGTTATTTCTCATTCTGAGGATATGGCCTGGCTGTCCAGTCTACATCTCTACATCTCCAAGCCTTTCGGTCACCAGGCTCTATCAGAGCCATGCCCAATCTGACCAAACGTCTGATAGTAGCTGTATTATTAGTCTCACAGCCTCCAACAAATGTTTAAACAGATCAAAGTGGATGCCGTTAAAATTAGAGTTAATAAAGTAAGAACAAAACTAGCTCTCTGGAAGGCAAAGTGCATAGGTAATGGCCAATTGGCCAAAATAATGAAAGAATAAATAGGTAAAAGATAGGTCTGGGCATGGACCCTTATGGGTTATGGTAAGCCCTCACGTGATGTAACAATTTGAATAATTTTTTAGCATATAGTGTGTGTGTTACATAGATGATCATGAAAATATTTAGATTAAAACAAGAAGTTAAATGTTTAAACAGCAATGTTTGTACCTTCGCATGAGATGACCCCGAAGTGGATTCCGTTTGCGATGTCGCGGCAGACGACGCATAACTGCTGGCCGTCAACTGCTTCTACGTGCTCGGGTCGCTCTGTAACAAACAGGACAGATGGTCAGTAGGGTCAGTACGGACTTATACTGTGGCATGGAATCTTGGTCCAAGAACAATGGATGCTCTGGAACATACAAACACTGTAATAGAGGGACAGATGGTCATTATGGACAATCTACGAACTTATATAGGCAGTAGTGTGGTATGTAATCTTGGACCACCACCTCCACATGTCTCTGGACACTCTGGAACATAATACAGGACAGACGCCTATTTACGAAACTGGCATTAATGATGTTAGTACGGTAACGGACAATCACTGATCTAGATCCACAGTTTAGGTCCAAGGACCAATACAATGGCTCCCGACTTGCATAACCATAACAGTCATAACAAACTTTTTTTTTCATTTTTCATTTTTTCATCCTCCCCCCGAGCCATTATTGTAGACAACTATCGATACTCTGCTGGAACTGTCACACGCATTACATGGTTGACATATTAAAGTATGTGCGCTTCAACTTTCAATACCAGCCCTATAGTAACGCCTGGACATGGGGACAGGAGAAGGGAAGCGGCATCTTTAAATGGTATACACTCTACAGAAAATTTCAGCAGCTTGAAATGTCAACAAATCCTCAGACACGCCACATTTTCGCATGTTTAAAAGCAATACCAATACAGCAAGTGCTTGTTCTAACCATTTTTACAGTCATTTTACATGTAAGTTGATGAATGACTTGTACCTGATTTTTAAATTACTGCTGAGGTAAAAACAAACTGAGTCTCACGCCCAACAGAATATGCAATTATCATTCATTGATCACTTTGGAGGAGAAATTTTACACATAATTCGATTGATTGATGCAGAATTAATATCTAGGCCATCGGAGCAATTGCACACAAAGTGGTTTCTGAGCAAGTCTATGTTCATAGTCTCTGCCTGGTCTGGCCTTGAAAAAAACCAAGGACACGTCAAGGTCTTTTCATAACGTCAAAATAGATCTTTTTTTTTCAAGGACCTCCAATGTTATTGGTAGATAAAAGGCGCAGCATCTGTTTGTAGAATTGAGACCAAATAATAACTGCCAAACATGGCCGAAGTCTGGGAGTATAATCCCGGATATGGTAAAAGTGGGGGGCACAAATCCACTAGAGGGGTCAGGGGGCATGCCCCTCCTCAAGTTTGAAATTCAATAATCCCGGATATGGTAAAAGTGGGGGCACAAATCCACTAGGGGGGTCAGGGGGCATGCCCCTCCTCAAGTTTGAAATTCATTTTTGTAATGGTTGCATTTGGTGCAATCTGAGGTATGTGTAAGAGGGGAACAAGCTTTGTAAAGAGGGGTCTCAAATACATGATTTTGGCGGAAAGGGGGGCACATGTCCCGCATGCCCCCCCCCCCCCTCAAACCCCACTATGGAAGTGGCACAACTCACAAAAGAGAATAAACAACCAAAGATATGCTGACATTTGTTACAAAAAAGACTCAACAGGTTCCTATTTTCTTAGTACTTTTCATTGACTCGTCATGATTTTCAAAGTCCTAAATGCTCAACTTTCAATACAGAAGCGACTTTGAAAAAGTCGAGCAGGAACCAAAGTTCAATCGAAAGCTTTTTTAGGACACTTCCACTACAAACATGCGTCCTTGTGGCATTGTTTGTACACAGACAGCTGACTGTCCCGATACCGTGTACATGGCACCAGATTTTCACCCCGCCACTGACAGATATGATCAATCTCTCGAAGCCATGAGAGTCGATCAATATTGCGCAGCATGCAGTAACCTAGTGTCTTTCTCAGCAAGCCGCGTGAAAACTACTCACGTGCTTTATAGCAGCATGCACTTGCTTTTTCAATATTGCATCAGGTGCCACATGGTGAACTGAATAGCAGAAAATCTACGCATTTTGTTAATCATTTAAATCGCTTGATCAATTTTCTTCTTACTACTTCTTCATGCATTTGGAAGTGTTGTTTATGCTGTTCAGGCAAGTTGCTTGATTAATGGTTGATCTTTCTCACGATGTCTCTCTTCTTCAAATTTCGTTTTCACTCAGGTCTTTCACGTCTTCATTGATGGTATTTTCCACGACTGTATTGTCTATCATTATTCTTATTACAAACAAGCTTTATTTCTCAATAGAGAACAGAGAGAGAAGCGAAAAGAATAGAATTGAATACAGAAATGAAGTTCAAATTCTGTTTTTCCTCACAAACTCCGTGATTTTCCATTCGCTGTATCAGTACCTAACTAAGCTGTATCAGTCCTACACCCCACCAAAACAAGCAAAATAATATTCAACATCGAATTCTTCAATCTTTCTAACTGAAGAATCCAACAAAAACTCAAAGACATAACCAGAGGAATCTATTCACTATCGATACAAATACACTTGCACACAATCTAATAGATTTCAAATCATTCAACGACACATCTTCAAATGTTTACATAGCGTAGTAACAAAGACTGTAATTTCCACGACACGCGCATACGACCGAAATCAATAAAGTTGTACATGAAAACTAACGGTATCATTCACCGCGAGACACGCCTGGAGACAATCTATTGATCTGCGATACAATAATAACGCTCGCGGCACCAATCAGATATAAACAACAAAAACAAGAAGAGCTCTTCGGCACCAATCAGGTTTAAACAACAAAAACAAGAAGAGCTCTTCGATAAAACCCATAAATCTGCCGTGTCAGTGCAGGAGGGTCGCGTGTAACACCCGCTTCATGGTGCACACAGGCCACACAGACTCTCATCTTACAACAGCCTTTTTTGTCTCACATCTTCCTTATAATATACAGTCAGTAGAACCTTTAATTGAGACCACCTCTATATTGAGACGACCTGTGTAACAGGACCATTTTTCATGCTTCGAAATGCTCATAAAGCGACCAATCTGAACGTCTGTAGAGATTTCCTGTCTATTGAGACCACCTCTATTATGATGTCTCAGGTGATCCTAATAGAGGTTCTACTGTATATGCTGTTTTTGTGCAGCATATCAAGTCTATTGATCACACCCAGAGGACTTATTACAAAGGCAACATCTCGGTCGCTCTAAAAACAGCGAAAAAACACGCCCTGGATCATGGAGCCTACTTCTTGCTCCATTTTTGATACACAAAATCATTCCTTTCGCCCATGTTTTATCTGCAGGAAGATGTCTGCAAGCCAGAACAAAAAACACTCTGTGATGAGTTTTCCTACTGCAGAACACAGAAAGAGAGAGAAAGAACAGAAAAACCCACTTTAGAGAAAGGAACAACGTTTTTTCAAGCAATAAGCAATTTAGGCCATATTTCTCGAAGTTGTCAATTTCGGCGACAACACTATCTGTCACATCAAAACCGTGGCATCGTATATCACTGACAAACGCATCAATCTAACGACTCCAAAGTTTCAGGGTGTCCTACTTGTTATTAAAGCATAACGTGTATAGCTGGTGTGGCGAAATAAAATGAGAATCGATCGTTCGGTGTGAAGAGGCCATCGAACTCTCGGCGGCAAACAGTGATGCAGGTTTCCGTCACCAGGTGGTGCGACTGTCATCTTCTTTCAAAGAGAGTCTGTTGTCACCATCGGTCTTTGGAGCAGAATGTACAGAAGGGCCACTTATGAACACCAACTATTCACACAGAGCACCTCTGTCTTATAATACAACTCATTGTGTGTCTATTTTTCTTTTTTTGTAGATGCGTTTATATATATATATATTTTTAATAGACAGTTCTTTGTAACCTCGAACCGCCATAAATAGGCTACAGTAGAACCTTCAATTAAGACCACCTCTCAATTGAGACCACCTCTGTAATAGGACCATTTTTCATGCTCCCAAAAGTTCATAAAGCGACCAAAATGAACCTGTGTATAAAGACCACCAACTCTATTGAAACTACTCCCACAGAGAGGTTCTACTGTACTCCAAACCTTCACAAAGACCACCTCTGTGTTGAGTCATGCCGTGGGTGGTCTTAATAGAGGCAGCACTGTCGCCAGAAACCTGGGCCACGAGGGGGCCTTGGTGCACACAGGTGACGCGAGGTTTGACGTTGTTTGGTCGTTACTCTTTGGCCATCACATCCATCAATTTTGCTGCGAATCTCGCAGCGGGGACAGAGAGAGTGCACTAGTGCCACAAACAGAAAAAATCGCACTCGCTTTCTGCGTGTTGTGGAGTGGATTAAAAAATTTGCTTGTTTTTTCAATGGTTTTGATGAGGGAGGTGAATGTGTAAGTGACAGGTGTTTTGATACGTGATGGTTGTAGACTATATTATGGAGGTTCGATTTGGTCACTTTTTAAACTTTTGGGAGCATGGAAAATGGTCTTATTAGGGAGGTAGTCTTATATAGCGGTGGTCTAACATTGGGTGTTCTACTGTACAGTGAATGTCCTCAACAACGGAGGAATGAACAACGCAAAAACAGAAGCTTTTCTCATTGATAATGTAAGTAAATTATGGAGTAAACTACGGAAATCTTCTACAATGGAAGGATTTGTGACTGCAAATCAGGTTCTGTTGCTGAAGACATTTACTATATGCCCCCCACCCCCCTGTATGTTAGGATTTGGTCTCACCATTGTACACCTTTCCATAGGTTTTTCAATAGGATGCAAAAAAAAATTGGGCATCCTACAGGACCCATAAAATATTGATAGCTTGTTACGGTTATGTATGCTAGGACTCATTGTATTGGCCCTCACCAGACCCACTGTTTCAAAATATGCATTTCCCAAAATCATGCTGAATAATACACAAGAGCTCAATGTAGCTCCATGTATATCAGAGTTTGGACAATAAAGCTATGATTTCTAACTACCCTTACTAATTATGCACCAAAGGATGTGAATTTAATAGAAATCCATTTTGGTTAAAGTTAGTTAAGGGGGGAAATAGGTGAGTTTGGATGATGTTTTAGCACAAACTATAATCTCACCTTTGCGGACCATGCCGACCTCGATACAGCGCATGTAGCGACAGTACTTGCAGCGCGACCGGTTGGGGCCGGTTATCTCACAGTCGCCCGAGCGCCGGCACTTGAAGGTCGTGATGTCCTCAGTCGTGCAGCGGATAAAAAACGTCTGGAAATGAAAAAAACACATAGTTAGTTTCACTTCACTACTTGGATATTGTTGTGTTTAGATATGTGTAAGTTGAAGACAATGAGTTGTTTGGAAGATGGTGATTTTTCGAGGAGTACAAAGGATCAAAGTTAAATGTCTGCAAAGAGAAAATGATAAAAAAAATGTTAGATACAGCCAGAATTCATACAATTTTTTTTTTATTTTTTTTAGTGGCACATTCTTTATTCATGCACAAAACAAACGTATGAACTGACGAAAAAACTATAAACAGAAACCAAAACAAGATTTCCTTTTATTCAGATGAAGAACAAGAATGACAGAGCCATCAACCTTAGCGTTTTCACCAACTTTTCAATTCAGATTGAGAGAAACCTTTCCACACTGTGATGTCCTTCGTTTTGAACTTGTTTCCACCATCACAAATAAACAGCACCACAGCGTAACTGGACCAGAAAGATGGTTCTACCAACCACACGAAAAAGAACGATGGCAAGAATGCACATGGATAATAGCTATGATTGCTCGATAACCAGTGTTTACACTTTCCCTCACGCATGAGATGAAGTTACAGTAAGATTCGGTGAACAAACCATCCACATGTCTCCGTTCTAAACCCCAAATACATCACAATCCTTCATTTTATTACTTTTGTGTATAGTAACGGAAATTTTGTATATACATTACATAAACAACCTTGATTCTCAAAAACCTCTGCTTCATTAGAAATAAAGACCTTGCCTACCATAGCGTCTATTCTGTACTGCGAACTATATGTACTCGAAGTTGCAAATGATAGATTGGCCTTTTTTTGGCTTTATCGACCAGTTTTGTGTCATGTTGCATAAGGTGTGGCGGTAATTTGCAAAAATAGACTATAATAATTGATGAACAAAGAACAGCAAATAGTAACTCATTTCTCGCACTGTTTCTACAATAAATGAAACTTCATTAACAATTAAATTACATTGTTTGTTGGTAGAGAACTGTGTCACCACGAGTTTCTGCTATTCAGCATAATTATATAATACGTGTTGGGCACGTGATCGTAACACGTGTGGTTCTATAGAAAATGAGTTAGTTTTGTGGCTTCTACAAACTCTCTACAGCTTGACTCAATGATAACATCTCATGTCTAGACGCTGATCAAAAATAAAGTGATTATTGAATAACGCCTCAACTGAAATTGCTTATATTCAGTCAAAGCATTCCACAAATATTTCTACACTATTAAGTTTTCCACCTTACCACATCCATGCACAGTGCTCTATTCTTTCACCAACAGCTTTCACTTTGCTAATCTGATGACGCAGCCTAAAAGACCCTGTTTCACCTTTTCGCGCTCAGCTTGAGCAAGAGAGAGCAGAACCACGTAGGTAAACCTATAGTTAGTATGAACGTAGCAAGGGCAGACATGTCGTCATCCCTTGGGGATTGTTGTGATAATGCTGTGTATTCTGGTGCCTGGAGATACGAGTAAAAACATAACGAAGTATTCATCATTCATTGTGCAACATTATATTATAGGGAAAGTTACTCGTTACATTATCTCATAGAACCTAAATCATGTTACATATCACATCATTTTTGCAATTACACATGTACACAACACCATAAATTAGCGGGAATCGAGGCCAGACCTGTTCACCGTTCTGACCTGGGAAATATGGCTACATAGGTACGCCTGTTAATTAGATCACATTACCACATAATGGTCTTTACGCACGCCACACACGCTAATAAAAGCATCTTTATTACACATGTACACGTCATACAACATGATTATTAAAAGGCCATCGCCACAGGTTCACCTTATTGAGCCGGGAACGCACTAGCATAAAAGCGACCTCGGGACTCACTCAGACTACAATTCAGCTGATTAAAGTTTCACCTCGAAGCCTGTGTCATGTTCGTCTTTGTAAGGTTACTATGAGGAACTTGTGATACGTCACACAACCTGTGGTTACTCAGACCGTTGAGGTCGTCGTGTAACATACAACCATAATGTGCCGCGTTTCACCTTCGTGCGCTCACGAGGCCTCGCGAACCTCAGGCCTTAATGCCGCGGCGTCAGCAGCTGCTGCTGCTGCCATGACATTGTCGGTTTTACGGCTTTATACTTTATACTTGACACTGCCACCATTACCAGTCCATGTATCATATCTAGGCGTGGTCTGAGAAACGGACGGATTATAGTGGAAGTTTTTGAAGGCAACACTGCAAAGCGTTAACAAAAAATAAATCAATATCGAGTTATCACTATTGAGCTAATGGCCACTCAACGTTTCCATAGTGGGGCTTGTGATTGGTTGGATTTTGTTACCAACTTCCACAAATATCTAGGGGTTTGTATCAAAGACTTTTTAATAGCTGTTTATTTTCTCCCAAAACAAAATACAACATAAGACATTCTAAGACTTTTTAAGGATCTGCAGACAGCCTGGTGACATTGAGACCCCATATGGGTGACGTGGAGTAATAAGTGAAACCTGAGTACGCTAACTAGCCTGTTTTGGGACCCCCTGTAGGATGCTTGTGTCCATTCCTGGAAACGAGAACGCAGCCCGTGTTGTAACCTGTGTAATGACTGTCGTTATGTAAAGAATAGACGGAGCTTCAAGGAAATAGCGTGTTCTGTCAGTAGCTAATTCCTCATTATACGACCTGGAGGCAGCGTACATCTCATGACCGTGAGCATTTGTGCGTGTCAAGAAGACCTTGCGTTTCTAATGTGTATAGTTGACTTTATAAATAAATTCTATGAAAAAGAGGCCCGATGACCCTCACATGTGGAAGTGACGCAGACAAAATATATGAAGATAGTCCTATCTGAATGAGCTAATTTGCATATTTGTCTCCAGAAAAGGGTGTATGTATTCATCAGTTACATTAGGTTAACAGCTTGAAAACGTACGGTTTTGAGCACCAACTGACCTTGGGTTGAGTGGACAATGGTGATAGAGCCTTTGAAATAGCAGCACGTAAACTATGGAAAAACTTCCTCTGTGCATATGACAATCCAAGACTCTTGCCATTTCAAAATCCCACTTAAAGTACAGTTTGTTTAAGGAGGAGGCCTACAAGCCCCGCACATGAACACTTGCTAGAATTTGTGCTACAGAAATTATATCTTGTATTGTATTGTATAGACGACCCCCTGTAGGCCCACCAGCTGACCACCTGGAGGGGCCTTGTTGCTTCACTTCTCAGAAAGGACATTAGGATTTGCTGCTGCAGCTGCTCAGTGTAAAGATGTGAGGCCTCAGAGTGAGTGCTCTCTGGTCAGTGCCCACACTGACCCCAACATGTCTCTACTTGAGCTTCTATTCTCTCTCTCGTTCGCTCTCTCTCTGTTCTCTACAGCAAGCAAGTTTTTACCAAGAACTCTTTGTAATAATTTTGATAACTTGAGTTATGCAGTCGAACCTCCAATTAAGACCACCTCTATAATGAGACCAATTTCTACGGTCCCAAACCTTCATAAAGCTACAAAAATGAGATACCACCTCTCTATTGAGACGATCTAACAATGGTCCTAAAGGGGGTCCTAGTAGAGAGGTTCTACTATATTGTAACTGTGCTTGGAGGGAATTGGGTATATTGATGTCAATATCCATAATCGTTACTAGTTCATCCAAAATAAAGCCAGCTTCAATCCTATACACGTATGTCTATATTCTATTATGTGATAAAATGCTAGGTTGAATTCTACACCTGAACGTGATCAGTATTTCTCCCGTTGGTCACCGTGACATCAATCACATGCTTACTGCATCAGGACAAAGCGGTCATCTACCCCTGACTGACCATATATCAGGCTGTAATAAGATTGCTGTGTATATCAGCCCCCTGCACTATCAGTACCCGATGCATTACCTCAGATTTACATGTCTCAGATGGAGATCAGGTCTCAGACCTGATTGAGAGCAGCAGCAGCCACCTAGATCTTTTATCAGGTTCAATCAGTGCACTTTGGTCAACAGAGCCAGTGGTCAGTCAACGTACACAGCACGCACCACAGTCAATATAACTCTATGCATTTGGTATGTAGCATGTGGTAGTATTTCTACTTTTGTTAAATTGACCATTTTAACGGTATTTTGGTCATTTTATTTCATTTCTTCACCCAAATTGGTCATGTTAATTGTAAATTGCTTCACCGAAACATATAAAGGCCTACACTTAATAGGCTATATTGACCCATTTTTAACATCTGACATACCTTTACAACACTGCCAGAATCACGGGGAAATGTCATAAACGCATGGTTTATTTCATCAAACATTAGGTTTATGCCTACCCCAGAAACTGGGACATCCATAGCAGCAGTCAACAAATAAACCTTTGAATGTAGCACAGACGATATCACTTCATTGCATATCTGATAATCACATATATTGCTTATTTGCATAAAGACTGTAAAACCCCTTGTTCATTGGTATCTTTCAAATCGTACCGATAATTACTTAATCTAATAAACCATGGATAGACGGAGGTTATGCAATTAAGCAATGACCACTGTAGTAGTAGCAGAAACAGTAGAACCTCCTACTAAGACCACTACTTAATTGTGACCACCTCAATGATAGGACCACTTTTCATGGTCCGAAATCTTCAAATAATACCAAAATGAACATCTATATAGAGACCACACCTCTCTAATGAGACTACCTAACACTGGGCCCAAAGGTCGTCCTAATAGAGAGGTTCTACTGTACACTTCTTTACCCTCCGTGTAAGAGAAAAATGTGCTTCCGCTGAACAAACCCATCATACGCTGCACTAGGAGTTGGCCTTTAGGGACTCATCATCCTCGCTACTTTACTCCGTAGGCGGTGGGGCAAAAAAGTGGACTAATGCCATGTTAATGCTTCCCTGCTAAGGCTGCCCTTTTGCTGCCAGTGCATTATGGTTAATCTACATCTCTGCGCTACTTTCACACGGGTGTAAAACCAGCCCAGCTCAGTGAAAGATCATTTCATTTGTATGTACTTGTTGGAGCAATCTTTAAAGAAAGGGTACAGACATGCTCCAATTAAGACCACCTCAATAGGATCACTTCTCGCCAAACTTTCATAAAGCTTCAAAATGAACCTCTGTGCAGAGACCAACTCTTTATTTAGACCACCTTTGTAATAAGACCACTTTCCATCAAACCTTCATAAAGCTACCAAAATGAGAGACCACCTGTCTATTGAGACCCAAAGGTGATCCTAATAGAGAGGTTCTACTGTACCCGAATGTTACGCATCCTATTCCATTGATTCAAAGGCCTCTTCAATGTGAGGTGACAGAGAATACTCGGTCTAGCTTTGTCCCCATCGTCCAGACACATAAATCAGCCAAATCCCTGCGTGCGCCGGGGGGGCGCGCAGCCTTTATGGCTGTGTCAATGTACAGTACACAGGACAGACAGGATGTCTGCACCTTAGCAAAGTTGCTTTAAAATTTTTAGCACAGGCGCTTTGACGCATAAGCCGTGTAAGAAAGTGACAGTTTATGAAAGGGACTCGCGTTGTATACTATGATTACTGCATCTTTTAGGGAGCTAAATAAGACCTGTTTAACAACTGTATGAAGCAAAATGAGACGTTTTACGAAAAACAACCCATGCAACTCCAAGTGCATGTAAGTTGATTGACTCGTGAGTGTTTTTAATCAAAGGCAAAATAAACATGCGCGAAGAAAATAATTACAATAACTACAATCAATGAAAAAGATAAAGACCTGTTAAGACTTCTTCAAGGAAACTAAGACATTTTGAAGGCTATCATTTCCCCGCAAAACAAAATAAGCCATGTTAAGACGTTTTATGGATTAGCAGAAATCCCTCACATGCCCGGGTTGCACGTGCATATCCCATGCTAGTGCATACCGGTCACAGCAGGTGCTCTGACCTTGTTACCAAGGAAACAATGGCCCGGTCAGCGGACACAGCAGCTAATTAGGTCATCTCGGCGGCCGCGAACTAAAGGCTTAGAGGCGAAAGTCACTTCAATGACATATGGGGTCTCGTTATTTAGACACGCACGTCCTTTGTGATGTGGAATACAGCAGTGTCTGATCACATCTATAAAGAGACCACCTCAAAAGTAAGACAGATTTTTTGCAAGGGTCCTTCCTACTCCTGCATAGAGATATCATGATGAACCTCCATAAAGAGACCTAATCTCTATTGACATCAGTAAAGTCAGTCCCTGTATGGTCTCAACAGGCAAGTTCTACAGTATTTCACTACTTAGAAAATTGATCTGTGTTTCCGAGTGTGTGTGGATACATTTTCAAGCTTCTACTTTGCATTAGTTACTATGGCAGAGATGCTAAATCTCCGGGGAACGAGGCACCTGATAAGTGGTGGTGTGAGACCTCAAGGCCTCGGACCAACTCGTCAGAACCAAGACGTGAGGACGCACGAGGACATATCATTGGGGAGCGGACATTGAGGCCTTGACCGCTTTCAAACAATGTCACCTGCTTGCTACACAGGCAATTCTCATACTATTATATGTCTCTATTGCGGTTATCGAGTTTTCAAATGTTGTCCAAATATAAGTCCGCTTTTATTTCAATAATTCATTTACCTAGTTCACATAGATATATGTCATTATGAGACACAGTGCCTGTTCACCTTATAAATAACTTATTTAACAGACAATTCAAGAGTTTTTGAAATGTCATGCATATTCTACCCTCCGCACTTAGTAAACCAGTTTACATAATAAAAGTGGCCTGTCATGCATGAAAAACTGGATCACTCTGTACATACATTGAGACGGATTTGAGCAAATAGTCCTGTGTCCGTGTGACCTCCTGGATCAATGACATGTCAATACAAGGGAACCTGCCCTTGTGGACACATCTGTATACTGACAACTTCTGTCCATTGTATCAGGAGTATCGCTCCTCACTTATACGGCACATGATATATACAAAAGACATTTGCACCGGTTTCTTCATAAAGATTGATTAGCTTATGTGTGAACAAATCCTGATTTGGTCGGACGCCCTGTAGTTTCCGGTTTACAGTACACGTGGTTGTCGACGGCAACAGCAGATACTGGCGCCCTCGGTGGCCTTTTACGTCAATACCGTCCCCAAGTGCTGCTACATTATCACTCGGACTGCCTCAAAACCACTAAAAAAGACCACCTCTACAAAGCGACCACTGAAGTAGTAAGACCAGTCTTCGAGGCAGTGCCAATCTTTCGTAAGATTTTAACAAGAAACCTCCATATAAACACTGTTTTTTTTCTATTCAAGCAACTTGATCCAATGACTGTGTGAGTGTTAAGGAGAGGTTCTGCTGTAGGTAATGAGAGTAGCTGCTCCAACCTCGCTCTGATTCGCTGTAGAAGGACACCCCACCTTTCTGCACTGACATTTATATAACGTGACATTGCCCCTGCTTTGAGATAGATTTAGAGGCTACATATCTAAATAGTTTGTTGATGAATGCGTTTTGTCCTTTGGTAAACTTTGTTTTCTGATTTAGTGTTCTGTAATCGCAGGTTAAAGAACTAACCTTTCTTTACTCGAAACTTATATAAGGAAACATATTTTTCCCCTTAAAGATGTTCAGGCAAACTATCTACCTGCTTTTAAAGCAACAAAATGTTTTAACCTTTTTTTTCTTCACGAACTATTTGAAAATATGGGCTATATAGGAAAGGAATGTTATAGCCAGACAGGGACCTCCTTAAAAACTTAACGATCTTGTGTCTATAATTTTGGTTTGTAGCGTTGCAGGCATGAATATCCAAACATGTTTGCTCTAAATTGTCATTTTTAATGGCTAGAAATGTACCAGAGGTGTTTGTGTCACTGGTCGAATTGAAAGATTTTAAGGTTAACGTTAAAGAATTTAATGATTCTAACATGGACAACTATCAATTTTTAACTTGTTTATAAAAGCTGAAAACTCAATGTAAGTAAACAATAGATATATGTAAAAGCTGAAAATTAGTGGAAGTACAAAAATAAATGGCTACATTCAGGTAGTTTCATTTGAAATCAGACAATTACTGGGAGTTTTACATTATTACATGTAACAAGTAGCACTGAAGTTCACATGTATCATTTCTTCCAGTTCTCGCGGCAAAAACGGATTAAAAACTGTAACTAGCACTATAAAGGTAGAAAGGCGAAGCGCTATTCCTGGTACAGTGTGATGATAACCCATTGTCACCACACTCACGTGGGCTGTAGAGTTTAGTACGAGGCTTCCGTGTGAGATCAGATTATTACAGGTGCATGACTTGAGTTATGTCACAGAGTCCTCAGTCAGGCGATACTAGACCCAGGGCCGTAGCTGCGCGTGTGGCAAGGGAGCCAACTGCCTGCTATGTTTTTTGGGGATTTGATTTTTGTCAAACTCTGAATGAATCTGATATTTAAAGATGTTTGTTTTTAAAAGTACTTCTCTAGTATGAAAAGAGGTCTCAATTACGATTACAACATTTTCTTGGGGTGTTTGCCACGAAACCCTCCTATGCCTAACATATTTTGCCTCCTATCTTTTGCAATCCTTGCTACGTGCCTGGAACCTCTCTATTAGGACCACGTGAGGCCTCATTTCAAGTGGACTCAATAAAGAGATGGTTTTCTTTGAAAGATTGCCTTGGAAATGGAGATTTGGGATGGTGAAAACGGTTGATCACAATGTGCAGGTTATATTGTGTATCAATGTCATGGAGTCTGGTCGCTTTGCCTCCTGCATTTTTTGCATTGTCTAGCTCTAGTGCTCTCTCAATTAGAAATGTCAGAATCCTCAAAAAACATGTCTGTTAAATGTACCATGGGAAATGAGACTAGTGATTTAAGAAAGTCTGTTTCAGAGTCCATTGTACTGTGACTTACATGTAGACAACATGAAAAATGTTCTTCGTTTGCAGCTATTAAATATGCGAGTATAATATGATCTATGCGAGTTCTATCACACAAGACATTAAATCAAATACAAATGTTGAGAATGTTAGAGCCAACACAAAAAAAATCACACGTAAAACAGAAGTTCAAAGTGATTATCATGGACAGAGACCAAATACAACTCCATAAGCATGCCCCGTGCATAAATCAATCAATCATATCACATTTTTATCAAGACAAATGCACCAACGTTTTATGGATCAGGCTTGAAACTCTGGTTCCGTCGGATCTGGGACACTTCTACTTTGGCCTATACAGTCAAGATTTTCACAGCCGTTCCAAGCCTCATACATGATTATAATTACCTTGGCAAAACTGCCGAAGAATACCACAATATGGCCATGCCATACACACATATACCTGTTGTTGTGCTTTAATGTCATTTCTGCTGATAGAATGATGGTCGAAAAAGATAATTCATCAGCACTTAAAACATACCAATAATGAGAGGACCTGCTGCCGTTCACGTATTGGATCATAATTACTATGCATTCCTCTTTAAATAGACGCTGGAGTTTTTGCCTTTGTAAAAAGTAGCCACAGTCACCCGATTAAACCCTCATCCTTGATCAGCTGACGCGTACAAACTTGTTGACTTTTTACACAAGTACGTCTAAAAATATGCTGCCGCGTTGGTCGATTCAGCGATAATCCTATCAATAGGGCAGCATAAGTACGGGTCAGCCTGTCTCCTAACATTAACACAATAAAAACATTTCTCACATGGAAAAGCTATTTCCGGTCACCACTTACAACCAGACACACATCGAGTTCATTGAATAGTCAATTCAAAGTCAATTTGCACTGAGAACAAAAATGTTTTTTCAGGACATGTGTCACTCAAGTTTAGCATTAATTTTTCAGATTTTATTTTTGATCTCTATTGCCAAAAGTAACATTTACTTGTTCTCCTCTCCTGCCTGTGACTTATAACATACCTCATAGGCAGATCCAGGGGGTGGGGGCACATTTTCCCCACCAAAATACCTTATTTACAGAGGATTTAAGGCATGTTCACTATCAATCGCGTGTACGAAACTCATTTGCACCCCTACTCTGAAAGCCTGTACCTGGGTACAATGTATTCTGCGACCCCGTGTAGGGTGTCTCCATGAGTGCAGAACGAGGTCACCACCACCGTGTGGGCCGTTAGCACTGTTTGCTCAGCCTCCTGTGGAGATCTCGGTCAGGTATTGACTGGGGACAGTCAGTGTGCCGGCCTCAGGGCAGGACATCGCGTACAGCTCGGAATAATAGAACTATGCACTCTATATAATAACCCAGCCATATGGGCATGGAGGGGGTCATTTGGTATTTTTATTGTATTAGAGTGAAATCTTGCCATTTAAAATCCAAATTAAAGCACCATTGTTTAACGAGCACAGAAGTTTGTGGAATTTGTGCTATAGAAATTCATATTGTATTGTATTATAAATCTGTCCATGCGAGCCCCATAAGACACGTTCCACTGTACTTTCTCTACAATAAACCCCCTTTTCCCCACACACTTAGACAATTTCTACTCTACTTTCTCACAAATAACCCCCTCTTTCCCCAAACTCGTACATAATCAAGCAGCAGCCAAAAAAAAACCAGCATAAAATCTGCTCACCACTAACTCCTTGTTACAAAGAGTAGGGCAAAAACCTTGGTCTATAACGGTGCCTGTTTCCCCGGGAGCAGCCGGGCTGATGAAGGCTAACAGTTCTGTGGCCTTCATACACTGTTGTGTAATCAGCTGTAGTGTGGAACTCTACCACCAGGCGGAGACTCTGAGAGCGTGGCCTGTGTGCACTGCCAGTGCAACTTGGTCACACTGACATTAACCTCCCTGCTGCTGCTGCTGCTGCTGGCTGCTGAGAAAGTAGTCCCCCGCTTAATATTCATGAAACAGCACCAACAAAGAGCCAAATTATGATGATTATTGGAGGCCATATTTCATATGTCACAGGGACATATCTTTTCCAGCTACTCAAAGTGTCTCATTGCAAGGATGTACGGTTAGCTTTCTGAGCTTTTTATAGAAGTAAGGCAAATGCACTGAGCTGTCAAAAATTGATTATTGATGTGTTTTTCAAAGGGGGCTCATCCACAATCCATCTCCGACCATCTCTCATATCTGTTTTTCTTATAGTACCAAAAATGTTCCTACCAACAGTGGAAAAATACACCAAAACACAAGGTGAAAACATAGATTTTTTCTCAAAAACTGTAAAACCATTCACTCTAAGCAGAGGAAACACAACAGCACACAAGTGGCTGACATTTCCCCCCACCACTGGCAGCCCAAGGTTACAGGTCCATGGCCGATCGATCAGCCATGGAGGCCAAAATATTCCACTTTATGAAATTTAGGGGAGTTCCATTCTATTCTACAGAGGTCGGTTTATTAGGGCGAATCGTCCCACCAGCCTCTATTTTTAAGTCTTCTCTTTCCCTTGCAGAACACATGTTGATTATGAAAATACAAAATTTCATCATATTTTGTTCCATTCTTTTCATAAAGAAGAGTTTATAAATCATGGTGTTTGTTCTTTAGCTCTATTTTTTAACTCTCTGCAATACATCTCCATGTATTTTTGTAGTACAAATGACATCTCTACATTTTTTTTTATTTGGGATGATGGTATCATTCTGGTCTCACAGCCTTGGGGTCGTGAGTTTGAGTCCCGGCCACTTGATGTAGTCAATCAGAAGCATACGGTTGAAAAAGCTTCAGCTATGTAATTACACTTATCTATGTTGTTTGAAAAATAAGTTTGAAAAATAAAAAAAAAGTGTCAGTTGTCTTTGGATGGAGCTTGCTCGGTATAAAAGTACAAGGAAAGAGAAAGAAGAGAAGAATTGAATTCACAAGCAAACTTGGGGAAAAAGACATTAGAATTCTCTATAACAACAACGATAATTACGTATTACTTCACTATTTGACAGCAATCGGCTGCCGTCTCTCACCAGGAATCACAACAAAACTTCTCATCTATTTCATTATAGAGACATTCCATAGGCCACATGTCCCTCCTTTAAATAATCGATGAGGCAAGTTTTACAGCCATAACATTCAGTCTTATTATACATTATTCCCTGTAACTTGATCCACAACAATAAAAGCTTGATCTTGTAATTTTGTTTGATAAAGAAAGATGAAAGATAATGCATAAAACCATGTGTGACAAGTGAATGGAGCGAATGCAGACATGGACTTTGTGCGACTGAACCATTCAGGCCAAAGTTAATGAATTAATCACAAAATCTGTGCCTGTCTCAGACCTATAAAGTTTACATTCAATTACCAGGTAAATACTAATACTCAGTCAAACCCACTTTCACGGAATTCGCTTTCTCAATATCACTCGCTTATTACATTACAATGAACTCACAGCATTCAATACAATGTCACTTGTACAGTTCTCCATATGTGGCGAAGAACTGTGTGTTTGCAAGGCAAACATTTCTATGAAACACTCTCTTAAGAAAGCCACTCGGGGGAAGGTCGTTAATGCGGAACACTCACATACATAGTTTTCCAGTAAGTGGTCGTGGCTTCACTATTGATCACAGACTTGAAGGACTAGTTTTTGTCAAGGACCTGACAAGTGAAATTTGTGGGTCAATGTTAGAGACTGGGTGGTGGTCACTGGCCATCTCAAGTATGTGGATTTAAGTGGTTCAATACATCAAAAGCAGGCCAACGTCTATATTTATCCAAAACAGCTTAAAAGTGTTGTTTTTTTCCATTTAATATACTTATGACTTGATCATTACACAGTGAGACAAGAAGTTTAAAAATAGACTAGAATGTGTCAAATTCACAGCTATTTTTAGTGTTGGCTATCAACAATAAGGATCAAGTCATATAGGCCTATTCTAAGTTGTATTTAATAAGTTCAAAGCTATGAAATATCACATTTATAAGAGTTCTTCACAATTACTTTCCATGACTTGTGTTGAACCAACTACTACAGTGGCCATGGAACATAAATTGACTGCTTGTGTGCTAGAGGCGTACAACATCATTACAGGCAAACACAGAAAAAATAACCTCATAAACAATGCATGACCTAGAAAAAATCCAAGTGGGAAGAATGTGTTTAAAAAAATCACACTCAAAGAGTAAAAACATTGCCAACAGAGTGGAACATTAACATTCTCATCGACTTATTGGTGTTACGGAAACGGTACAAACATTGTAAATATCTGAGAGGTCTCCGCGACCCAGTTCCTGATTCACCAGCAAACCATCCAGAGATTGCACCTAAACGAAAAAAAACCCAGGCCGAAGTAGCAACAACGACCACGTCAGTAGTGGAAACTCACATGTCATAAATAATCAGGGCAAAAAGTGGTGGACCTGGTGTTGGTTGTGTAATAAATATCTAAAAAAAACGTGTTGGGCTTTATAGATCATAGCTGGATGTTGGGGAGACCTATGGATAGATTTAGCGGATACTGCTTTGACAGATTTATGATAGGACCACTTCTGTAGAGACCACCTCTGTAGTGGGATGCATGAAGATGCCACTGAAATGATAGGAAAATCGTCGCTTTTTCACCAATTTGATGAGCAGTTTCACTTTGCATGCAAAAGTGTATGTTGCTCAAATGTATGAAACTAAAGATGAAGATACATGATAAACAGTACTGTTACTTCATTGACAGATTCACCAGATTTTCATCTGAGCTATTGAAATTTTACATTTTAATGACTTCTACAAGTCAATAAAAGGTCGAAGTAGAAAGATTAAAAATTCTGATATAAATAGTTGAAAACAGCCAATTTATCTAATACTCATATATCATATTCATGGAAAGGAGAAAGTCCATTCAATCATGATGTAGGTATAATTATCTATATATGTCATTGCACAGGTAATGACAGTAACAGCAATTTCATAAAAACGCGAACTTTTCACCACGTTCTAGGGCACTATTTTCCGCAGGACTATTTTCAGCATGGTGAATGATGCAGCTTCTGCACGTCTGTTCATTTTCTGGGCTTTTGCCAGGACCATGACAGACACATTATCAAGCAGGAGATAAAATCATGTCACTAAAATACCAACATACATGCATCGTTTTTAATGTTAATTACGGTGTCAAGTTGTTGGCAGCTTTTGCATAACAATAATATCTATTGAGAATTTAGCTGAACTTTGTCCTTAACAGTTAATAGAAATCGTGACTTTTATACCAAAATCTAATAAAAAATGGATTTTATTGATCAAATCAACGCCAACGCGGGACCCGCATATGACTTTTTGCATAACAATCTCGATAGAGAATTAACTGAACTTTGCATGGCATTGTTGCAATGATTGTACCATATTAATGCATTCTACAAAAACTCTTTTTACACTGTGCAGCTTGACATTTTATACCATGTTTCAACTCAAAGTTGAGCTTTGCAATATTAATAAGAGGATTTTATTTGTAAAGATTTTTTATCTATGATTGAAAGACATGAAAAAGTCTATAGAAAAAAGCATAGATCATTCATCAAGCACTGTGAGCATAGATCAAGCACTGTAATGTGAATTCTGCGACCCCGTTCCATGGTAGAGCAAATAGTCCATGAAAAAACTAATTAAAACCACTCCATCAACCCACAACAATAAAAAACAAGCCAACAGGAAAACACGTCTGCAAATAACAAACACACCCTAAAACTACAGTCGCAACATGAAAAAAAAGACTTAAAAACAAACCCCGACAGGCGATGTCTCATCAAATATTGATAAAAAGTTAATAACCAACACTTGGAATTGCCGTTGCAGACCATGTAGGTTACAATATTTTTTGGTAAGTTTTACTGTTCACAAAAAATAAAATTAGTTTCCTTAATGAAAAGGAGCAGCAGCAGCAGCAGCAGCAGCAGCAGCAGCAGCAGCAGCAAAACAACAACACAAACAACCAATTGCCTTCTGCAATGATGCCAACAACAAACCAGCCCTAATGTGGCATGACGCAACCAAGACAAATTCCTAAATTAAATGCCTCCATTTCTGGGTCGAAAACAAACACAAAAACAGCCTATTTGTTTTGTATGAAAAAAGAAGCCATCATCGTCGGCAACGTAACACCAGTGCACTAAAGCTTCTCCAGCGAGCAACGCGCCGGTCGTCAAGGCTGAGGCTGACTTTTCTGCACTGCCTGTCACCGAATAAACCTGAGCTGGGAGCAAGGCTTACGTCACCTTGTGGCTGCACTATTTTTTTTGCTCACTTACACTATCTGACTCTCTCTTCTTTTTTTAGTAACTGTTACAATGTCATTCCGGCTAAATGGAGAGGATCAAACAGACTAATGTGCAGTTACATGAGACTGCATAATGTGCCAGACCTAAAACAATGTCACATCCCTTCCTATATGAAAATTGACCCCGAGGCAAAAGAAAAAGTCGAACCTAAACTATTTATAGATTTTAGGTCAGCCTGCCATAGTTATGATCATCATTTGCAGCTTTCTTGCACACACTTGACCTGTACCTATTCAGTATTGTCAGTACATCGGAACATAACAGTAACAACAGATTGCACAACAGTTTTCTGTCGCATCTATCGCGTCTGGTTTCTAATGGGTTTACTTTTTATATTGATGAAAATCACAAAGTTTTAGCCGGAGTCCATAAATACTTGCACGATTTTTTTCTTTTCATAGGAAATATTACATATTTGTGTTACAAATCTCTCAACATTGGTATCAATACTAATGCATAAAAAGTCTAAAATCATATCAAAACACATTATCATTAATTCTAATACCACGTAATAAAACATTTAACACTTTTGTCTACATTCATGTTGCTTTTAAGCACTCAGTGCCGAGTCACTCGACTTGTTCTGATAGAGTGCCAGCTCCTACACAGTAAAACACGCACCACACACCACAATGGTTTTCAGACAGGCCATTTTTTACTCCAATCACACACAAAATGTCAGAGCAAGGTGCAAAAGCTCCGCAGAGGGAATCTCCTTGCTAGAAAATCTTGTTGTTGTCGTTTTAAATGAGATGAAAAGATCATGAAATTCATCATCTGCCCTATAAAAATATGTCCGTCCATGAGGAATTCAAACATAGCAAAAAGCAGACGGAATGATTGAGGTAATGCCGCTGACATTTTCCTCGGTTCTCTAGGAGAAAAACAACAACTCTAAATACTGGGAAAGCGTGGGTGGAAAAAGGTTCGAAATAGCAATAAAAATTACAACCACTCACGCGGAGTCTGTTTCAAAACCGATCAATACCACTGAATACACAGACAACAGCCAATAGGACAATTTATGAGTGGTTCGTATCGATTCTTTGAGAAGCAAACGCGTTAGTTTTCACATTTGGATGTGCGAGTACAGAAAGGGCGCCAGGTTTGCAAATGCAAATAAATGAGTTTGCGGTCGACTTTCATATGCGCTCAGTGAACATTGCACCCACAACAGATTTATCGTTGTCAGACGCATTTCAGCAACCGACTTACTTTTGGCAGATCCAAGGGGCGTCTTTTCCCACCAAAATATTTCATTTTCATATCGTTTTTAACATGTCAGCTAACGAGCACACGTACGAAACCCAAGAGATCCTAAGTGTGCCCCCTTTTCCCAAAAACCTGGATCTGCCAGTGATTAAAGCAGTGATTAATCTAGTTGCCAGTCCCAGTCCAAAACTCATTCTTTTTTAATAAGATGCAAAGAATTCAAAACTATGCATCCCACGGGACTCATAAAATATTTATACTTTGTTATGATCTTGTACATCACCACTCATTGTAATGGTCCTTGTACCCATGGTTTCAAAATATGCGAGTCCTTTTTTAGATTAAGGGAGCGTTCACAATTGAGGTCAACACTAATGGACTGTCACATTGAATGAATGGCGATAAAATAAATGCTTTGTACTTGTTGGAATGTTTGTTTATGAGTCACATTATAATATATATTACCCACGAATTGTTCTATGACATAACCTGACAAAACTGCACAGATTCAAGGGGTGGAGTGTGTGTGGGGAAGAGAAGTGCCAAACTGTGGTTGACGTCAATTGTGAATGCTCCCTTATCACCGTAATAAAGCGTAACTTTCTCCTACCTTGCAGGGCAGACAGACGAGTGCGCCGAAGAAGTTTCCGGAAGCGACCTCCTCACAGACCTGGCAGCGCCGGTTGGCGCGGGCCGCGGAACTCGGTGCCGGCGCACAGCGAGGGGGAGCGGCACTAGCGCCCTGCATCGCAGACATGGCGGCCAGCTTGATCTGGAACACACACGCGGTCACCTCATTGTATAACTGATGATTGCATACAGTTGAACCTCCAATTGAGACCAGCTCCGTACAGAGACCACCTCTTTAATAACACCACTTTTCATGTTGGTCCCAAACCTTCATAAAGTCTGATCTGTAACACAGGGTCACCTCATACAGACTCACTTCATTGTCTGATAATTGCATGTGCAGTAGAACCTCTCTATTAGGACCAGTGTTAGGTGGTCTCAATAGAGAGGTGGTCTTTATACAGAGGTTCATTTTGGAAGCTTTGTGAAGGTTAGGGAGTGTGAAAAGTGGTCTTATTATAGAGGTGGTCTTAATTGGAGGTTCTACTGTATATCTGATAATTTGCGTATACAGTAGAACCTCCAATTGAGACCAGCTCTGTACAGAGACCACCTCTATATTGAGACCACCTCTATAATAAGACCACTTTTCACAGTCCCAAACCTTCATATAGCTACCAAAATGAACCTCTCTATGGAGACCATCTCTCTTGAGACAACCTAACACTGGTCCCAAAGGTGGTCCTAATAGAGAGGTTGTGCTACTGTATTGCTAATTGCATAGACTGTAAAACTACTTGCTCACTTGTATCTTTTAAAACGTACCGATAATTGCATATATTGCTTAATCGAATAAACTGTTGGCAGACGGAGGTTATGTAATTAAGCAATCGCCACTGTATTAAGGTTCACACATTTGTTTATAACATAGGTGGAGATTTCTTTTTGTTATATTTACGAGTAAAGCCACAGTAAAGTTTTATTAGCAAGGCCTTTTCCAACTATGTGCGTGGGACTATGTTCAGTATGCTACACAATAATGGGCACTGAATCGGTTTTAATTCATGACTAACAAAATATAGCAAACTAATGTACAGAAATATCACGTCAAAAACTGACATGTTGGTTATCTGTCAAACATTTGTATTTTGAGCATTTTGCTGTGTGATTTGTAGATAAATTCGACATAACGAACTTCCACTGCATTCACAAATAAATCGATGGGTCAATCATATAATTCAAGGGTATATCGCGCAATTGTATTCAGGTCCTTGCACTATTGACCAATCGAAACCCCAGGGAATGATAATAATCATAAACAAAGTGTATAGTTTGGGCATAATAAAGTTCAAACATCTTTGTTTGAATGTTGTTTTTTGCTTTTCTAGAAGTATTTCCGGAACAAATGTAAAGCGTTATGAATTCATGGCCTGTAGCGAATGACTACCAAAACATCAATCATGTGATAGCACATGACGAGGTTTTTTTGCAGGTTATCACAAACCCTGATGGCGTCAGTGCACGTTTTTTCAGTGGATTATTGAGATTAAGATCACCTATATTTCAAACTTGAGACCAGCTCCGACTGTAAACTTACTGCTGGGTCATGCCTGGTGTGTGTATTGTGAATATAGTGAGTCTGTCAATCAGTTCCCAGAATCCCTCTCTTTGAGACCACCCCTATAGTAGGACCACACAACACAGAGCCATAGAAATCCCACCTCTGTGTTGAAGCCAGCAGCCTGTGTAGTGGAAATAATGATATTATACTGTATTCGCCCAACAACCACCTTCAACATCAACTGTTGAAGCTTTGAGAGGTTCTGTGCATGTGCGTATGTGTGTGTGTTTGTCTCTCACCTTCATCATCATGGTCGGCGAATGTCTCAGCAGTTGCTCCGGCTGCTGACCGCCATACAGCTGGGTCGATGACCCCTCGTGACCTCCGTACAGCGCGTGTGTAGGGGTCGGCGACCTTTCGTGACCTCCGTACAGCGGGGTCGGCGACCTTTCCTCGCCCGTGACCTCTTGCTTGATGTACACTGCTGGTGACGGCAGCGACGGTCGCAGTTTCTCCATCACCTCGTTGTCAAGGCAACCGGTTGCCACGGCGATGTTGCCCGGCTGTGGCACGGCAACGGTTTCCATGGCGACACCTGATGACGGAGAGGAAAATGATGTCATTATGTCACAGAAGAAGAAAGAACAAGTGTCAAATTTATAGGACCGCGCACGTAATTTGACAAACTCTATGTTAAAGTGACTACTTCCCAAAGGTGACTCTTAAAACATACAGATACAATAGATGAGTGTTATTAAGTAACAGTTCACAAAGTGGAAAGTCCAAACATGAGGACCTCTATAAATGATCACTTTTCAAATCAATAACTTTTCATACAAACAGTTTTTGTAAAATTGAGGACGGATTCAGACCTGCCAAAATATTTGTGACCACTGAATGCTTTAGCTTTCTAATGTAACAAGAATCGCATTTTTTATTTTAATAGCCTAATTTAACATATATAATAGCGGAAGGGAGGTTTTTTTCCCCATTAATTTTACAAGGTAAAATGAAAATGAAGAAACTGACTAGGCCATAATTTCCTGTATGAAAAGGAATAAAGTTAAAAACATTAAACTAAATAATGCTAATAAATTTCTAAAGATAGCATAATTTCATGTTTCAAAATGTCAACGAAAACAAATTCGTTCAACGAGCTAAAAATGGACCCGATATCTAATCAGTTACAGTAGCTATCTGACGCTCTTGCTCAAAGACTCCACGGCTATAATGTAAATAATGACAAGGAAATTGAAAAAAAACAGCCACAGATGGCAATACATAGGAATGTGTGAACATGTTGCAAATCCAGGGCAAAACTAATGGGTAAAAAACAACCTTCCAGCCTTGATCAACACTAGAATATAATATGACTTCTCGCGGACTGATTGTGGTTGAAAGTGTTTTAATGTCGGTTACGCATTGTCACCGAGAATTGTAGCCTAAAATAAGCTCTAATTTACAAAAACGGACGCAATAATAACAGCAGTTTCTTTACTAAAAGGTAGATCATATGAAAAATATGCACTTTTAGGGTTAATTTATGATAAATGTATTTAAAAGACAGCCGCTAGACACCTCGGCTTGACACTTTACTGTTATCGTGCAGACTGCAAAAAGTCGGCATGTGAACAAACATGACTGTCTGTCTGTAAACGTGTGGCATGTTCAGTGCAGTGATGAATATTTGACCAGGAAGTGAAACTCGAAAAAAAAATGCTCGGACTCACAAATGGACAAACGGCAAAACTGTCCACATTTAATAGCATTAATTGTATGTACACAGGTGGCATGGAATATGGGCTAATTTAGAGAAGGTGATGAATTCACTAATGCGACTCTCTGCTGGTCTAGGCCTGGGTTGTACAGACTCTCCCGTGGTCCTGGGTCACCTGATGATTGATTCGGGCCAGTAATTTGTCTTGTGGCCTGCAGCTAGGGTGGAATCCAGTGCTTATTTCCATGGCAACATGAATTGTTTTGGAGAATGAGACCCGAATAACGGACATCACTAGAATTTGCAGTACTTCAGACAGGGACTAATGATCAAGGGTGAGAGGATGTCAAATTAACTAATTACCCTCCATATTTCAGTGATACATTGATTAGTGTTAACTGCACAGCAGATGAAAATCTACTATTCGTTTAGGAGATTTCATACTCCAGTCCAAATGATATACATGAAACATGCCGCAAAAACACACTTGCAAAAACAGGATAGCAATTAAAAGCGAATCTAACTTGGTACAATCTTAACTCTAACTTTTTAAGCATTCAGATTTAAAGCGAACAAGACATAAAACAGAGATAAAAAGACAGCAGCAGAATAGTTTGGACTACAGCAAACTGTGGTCTACATGTTATATCATCGAACCTGGTCTAGTTCTGTCTACTCTGGGCTCTTGCATTATTACGTAGAGCTCGGTGTTTGCTGTCAGCACACAAGCATTAAAAAAGTACGGCCAAGAATACAGCCGCTTATTTACAATGTATGCACAGGGCATTGCGTTTATAATTACAGTATTGAAACTTACATTATAGCGAGATCTATTCTAGTATATAATACAATAATATGCAGTTTACGACTTTAAAAACAAAGTTTCTCTCGCAAATTAATGTATCCTTGGTTTTATAGTAATAGACTGCATATTTGAATAGGCCTATTAAAACTGTTGTAGGGGGCTGCCATGTATCAGGGCACTCAGGAGGTATCAAAAAACTAGGAGAGAGCCTCAAAAACTAAACTTGTTTTTTTTTGGTGGGGGGAGGCGGGGGTGCACTGGAAAATGTGGGGTGCACTTATATGGACAGCACAGAAAATTGGTAGTAATTATAGACAAATATAGGCAGGGGGTCGGGAAAACCATACCATAATGGACATGATAATAGTAGTCCTCTCAGACTTTTTTGATTCTATTCATTTCGCTGTGTGTGGTTGATAAAAAATTGAAGATTGAGAGAAAAAAAATGTTTCCATTGATTTCTTCAAACTTTTTGCATGTAATGTTTCAGCATTCGGAGATTTTCATGGCTGTGGTAATAAGATGTAGAGAAAAAATAAAATGAAAGTAGCAAAATGTCCTATTGCATATGCTGTGAGTGGAATATTGAGTGGTTTTAACTTCTGATGACATTTTTATCATGTTTGCATCTGAAACACTTAGTTTTCATGTCTTGGCTTTACATGACAACAAGTCACCTACTTCATCAGTGGGCTTTCACTTGGTAGTTTCTACATTTTATCAACAGAAAGTGCTACTGCTGCACGCCTACCCTGTTAATAGCTCCATTATACACTTATATGGTCTATATAGATGTTTAAAAGGTCAGAACATTATCCATGAAAAAGAATGATTGCAATTTTCACATGCAGTCTAACTTTTTTTTATTACCCCATTATAATGTCCTCCTTTTCTTTGCCATGCGTAAAGTCTCAATTAAGAAACCTAGCTATAGTGTGAATTCACAATTAAGAGGTGAAATGAAAACATAAGTATAACGATGGCAATAATGAAATGAATATCACCACATAGAATAAAGAATAATCTAATATGGTCGTGTTCGCTACAGCTAGAAAGGAAGGAGCCGACACCATCACCCCACCCCAACCCCAAATACGGGATTATTCCGGTTTATTTGGATCTCGTCCAAATGCATCTCTCAGATTCGAACCGAGACTTGGACGTGCAAACAAAGCCGGTTAAACGGATACGCATGTCCCCATCTTTATCTGAATATCTGAATAACTGAATATGCGTGAAACAACAATATATAACTGTTTACAAGAATATTCGGCTATGAAATAGCGTTTTGACAGGTTTGGGTCGCGGCCCAAGCGAACCACAACAAATAGAGCAGACGAATATTCGGCTGTAAAATGATCTACTTACCGTTCTATGCGCACTGCATTAATTAATCCAACGATTATAGATCCTCTAATATTACGATACGCGAGTTGTTTTAATCCTCGGGTGTGTACAACAGTCGTGCACGATTCACTTTGGCAGACTACACTATATTCACTGCTAACTCCACATGTGATGAGAGTGTAAATACCTCATAGTAAACGGTGACTGTCCCCATTTCTTGAGTGCATTTCGGCAAGTCCCGCCCATATGTTAATTATCTAGGGCAGTACACAAAGGTGATAACGCTGAAATCGCTTCTTTTAAACAAAACCACATTTTCCAGCTACCAATATCTATATTTCCAATCGACTGGTGACCACTATGTTGGCCTTTATTGGAATAAAAACCGAGAATGTCGACAACTTATTGGCACTATTTTGTGCGTGCTGCGGCATTTCATTAACATATTCCCTCCCGCGCGCGCAAGAACACACTGAGAGAACCTTAGCCTGATTATAGCCAAAATTAGATTGGTCCGCGCATGCGCGTAGAGAGTCGGCTGCTTTGCCCGACTTGTACTAAGAGTGAACCGGGACCCGATTTGCGGCCGAAAAAAAGAAAAAAGACCTACTATTACAGAGAGTAAAGAGGCGTGATTTACTGCGCCGCGATGCGCGCGGCCTTGGGACCTTTTACGCGCTGTGCGCTTCAAAGAAACCAGCACTTCAAAGGCGTTGTTCGTGCTGTAACCGATTTTACATGGACCTTACGTTGTGTTTCGTCATGTTGACACGGTTTTAGACTCACGAGTGAGCCGAGTGAACGCGTACACAGTTACGTGAACACGTACGTACAGAGGCCAATCTTTTCCTTTTTCTAGGTCAACTTGCTTAGCGCGTTTTGTGTTTTTTTCTTTAATCTAGATTTTATTTTCTCTTCAAATGTTAGAATTCTATCGAATACATAGAGCTATGCCGTCTTATAAAAAACTATTTTGAATTGCATTTTCTGTGTTGAACATAAATGAGTTAAAGAGAAAAAAATAGTGGAACTGACACTTTGCTGACGACAACATTAATATTGGTTTTAATCAGCAGCAGTGATCATGTAATTAATCCACTACACCCCATAAAAAACCGAACCATTTCTGTACGGTAATTTTTTTTTCTCTCATTACATTGACACATTCGTGAGGAACAATAAGTGTTCACCACACGCAGGTGTTCACCTTACGCAATGCAATGTAGAAATAATTAACATCGCCAGCCGGAATCACGATACTACATGATGCAAACGACAAATTCCTTCGTCGTCATATTGTATTACTGCTCGGTGTGTGGCGGTACAGGGGACGTTATGATCATAGCACTGTCCTGATTGCCAGCGTAAATTTATAATATTGAAAGAGTGAAGGAGTCTTTACAGTCTTTACTTTTTTAATCTAAAAACGCCGTTTTTTCTAATCCAACACAAATATGTTATTGCATAGGCATAAATGACAATATCAATTTCTATTGTAACGAAGGCAAGCTCAAAACACACGCATGGAACGGATTCATTAGAGGAAAATTATTGATGAAAGTAAAATTTCAAAGATTACCGGAGAAACACGTCCTATGCACTTTCGCACAAAACATTTGAGTTCAGAGATTGAGCATCGCAGATCGTACATGATTTTCCTTTTTACGAGGTACTGAGTACTTCCAAGACTAGTGCGTTTGTTTAAACCAGGGCACAAAATTGACTAACAGTCCATTTCACAAAATAATAGCAAACTGACGTAAAAGTTTGTAGCGCGACTAAGTGTGTGATGGTCGGAAAAGACGATAGCTCCCGATAAGTAGTTGGCTTAAAAGGTTATAGGTTAATGAAAATTAAAAAGCTGAGCATACGAATTGCATACTTTCAAACCAAATACTCGCAACAACTAAGTCACAATAAATTCTGGTTTATAAAAATACCACAAACGAATATATAGCAATTTCAAAACATAATTAAGCAAAATTATTATTTAGTTTCATTATCAATGGTGTAGTGTTCTTTTTCGTCTGTATTCTTGATGAAATAAACTTTATTTTTTTTAAATTTGATTTACTTAAATTTTTAAAGCAAAAAGTTCGTGTCACCAAGAATACAGCCGAAAAAGAACACTATACACTATTGATAATGAGACCTAGTGCTGTAGGCCAAACATACAGAATATTTAATATTATTTATAATTAGTTTGAGAAGTGATAAAACAAGTGCTTACCTCTTTCACGTTGTCCCGGGAGGTTCTTTGGACGAAATGACAGCACAAGTTACAAACCCGTGTACTGCTTACGGCTAAAAATACACGCATTTTCTATTTTTGGCATAATCCTTGCACCTAAAAACGCAGTCGCCGTCTTTGAGATATAAATACATCACTTTTATTCTATAAAAAGATTAATCCTTGAAGGAATATTGAATTTCCAACGCTACATTAAGCATCTGTTCTATTTTTGGCTGTATTAGAAATATGTCTTTCAGTCAGCTGCAGATTATGATCTTGTACCAAGACCCAATATCGAGGATTACATCCTCACCTGTACCGTTTTAGAGACCTACTACAGTATAACAACCTTCAAAAGAGGACACCTCTACAATAAGACCCATCAGAAAGACACCAGGACGTTCATTGACGAGACACCTGGTCCCCGGTGGCCTAGGATACAAATACAACACAAGTATCAATATAAATTTCGGCACATCCATACCAATACCATAGGCAGATCCCAGGGGGTGGGGGTGCAGGGGGCGCCCCCCCCCCCCACACCTCCCCACACCTTTCCCACCAAAATACTTCATTTTGATAGGGTTTTTCATGAAATCCATAAGTGCCCCCTAACCCCCTCCACCCTTTCCAAAAACCTGGATCTGCCATTGAATACAGAAGACTTTAGATATTCATTTTTTTTTTCAAGAACAATTCCTCAGTGGAATCAGCTCCCAGCTGAGGCTGTCATGCCGCCTGCCCCATCGACTGCTGACATGGACCTCCCAGTCCACAACTTGTGTGGTGTCAATATGCAATCTGGAGTTTGCGGAGTGATATACAGATACAGAGGTTGCACTGTATATCAGTAGGTGGTGTACTCCTGGAATGACCGGGTCAGGCACTGTCTACGAGTCTCATTTTGTTAAGTATTTTTTTTATGATATGTAAAATTTCATTTGCTAAGTGGTGGCTCTTCTGTACTTGTATTCTATCTGTCACTTTGAAAAAGCAACATTCAGAAATATTGTGTGAATATTAAATTTTCATTGTATTGTAACAGCTTTACATCACATCTATCAAGATGAATTATAGAATACAATAATACAAAATATGATTAATACATATAATTTTTTAAAAGCTGGACCTCTCGTAGAGAGTGGGGGTCAGGGATGTGGGGAATGAAGGCCAGCGAGTCCATTTTTATAAAGAGTGAGATGGGATTTCTTATCGGTCACGCACACACTCAACGAGTGTCTGCTTCGTTTATATTATTAAATAAATGGTATCATAACGTTCTCGTGTAGTGATCAATCTCCCAAATTTGAAAAGCATCATTTAATAATAATGTATAAATTTTCAATTTTCATTGTATTATAACACTTTTACATAACATCCATCAACATAGATTGTTTCAAAAAACAATCATAAAAGGTATTATTGACACAAACATATATATATTTTTTTAAAAGTCAACCTCCCGTAGAGTGTGGATCACGCACATATATATGGGATTACTTCAACGATAGATATGAATCCGTGTTAATAGTGTATACATAACCAACTATTTTCAGGGATATGTTATATGATCATTTAATCCCCAACATGACCACCAGAGCATGACGTAAAACAATATTGAACGCTCGAGTAAACATTCTTCCTTTTATTGCACAAAGTATTTGATCACAAGACAGTAGCCGTGCTACTGATATAAGGTCTGTGCTGATACACACAAGTACATGTTTTGACCCAATTAAAGGTCAAGTTACTGGTTTATGAAATCTCAATGCCTAACGACTACATTAGTGTCCCATTTTGACCATGACTTGAACAAAGTAGCCACTTAACTTGTAGTGTCAGTTAGGGACCGTTCACAAATGACGTCATTGCAGAGGGCGGGGGTGGGTGTTTGAGAAAGATGATGAATGATGGCAGGGGCCGGGGGGGGGGGGGGTTGTCCAGTACGTTATCGCAGACCAAGGGTTTGAGGGCGGGGTGCAGATGTCAAGAATGATATTTATAAAAAATATTTCAATGCAATTGTATTGAATGCCAAGTATCAACATGGTGTGAATATTATATTTTGGGTTCCATAGCAATGTAATCGGTTTGCATTGTAAAAGAAATTCACATATTCATTTATATATTAAGGGGGATGCAAGAGTAAGTAAAAATGACGCATGCCGACAAGGGAAGGGGCTGGGGGTCAGAAATGCCCAAAAATGTGATGACGTCATTTGTGAATGATCCCTTACAATGCTGAACCACTAAAACACATTCATTTTGACATGTGCACATTTACTAACAATTCATTTACATCCACCTCAGCTATATTTGAATAAAACTAAAAAACCCTGACATGATAATCAAACATGCTTAATTTCTAGACTAAACTGGCATAATCTATTGAATCGTACAGTAAAACATACCAATAACACACACACACACACGCGCACACACACACACACACACACACACAGAGACACTCACACACACCCACGCACGCACGCGCATGATACATGAATATCATATATCACCATTACAAATCATAAAAATGAAGAATAAAAATGAATTTTCTAAAAATTGCTCAACGTGCCCACCATATTACATATTACCTGAATTAAAACATATATATACTCCCTCTGTAATCGTAAACAGAGAACTATGTTGACCTATTTTTTACCTCTTATGATTTGCGCGAACGCACATTTCAAGATGGGGGTAGGAACCCAAAAAGGTTCATCATTTTCTTGCACCTAGCCCATATATCCAACACATACATCTATGCCGGTGATACTACAAACTGGATCTATAAGTGTTCAATCCTTAGAACCAGATAATATACATAGTCACAAGTCCCTACTTCTGTAAAAGATGTATATGAAACATCCCATATTGGTTTATCGCAGATTATACAATACTTTTTCCATTGCCATGTTTTGGAGCATGAGCAGGTCTAGAGTGCAGTGTCTAGATCATCCAGACCCTGTCGGCATGTCTAGATCATGCAAATCCCCAGGCGCCGTCATGTCTAAATCACCCAGACCTCGGAATCCAGGACCCGCCGGCATTTCTAGACCATCCAAACCTCGCCGGCACGTCTAGATCATCCAGACCCCCGGCGCAGGCAGGTCTGCTGCGGCGTACTGGTGTCTGGGCTGGTAGACGTCGTCATCGTCTTCCACGAGGGGGGCTGTGGGTGGGGTCGGCTGGCGTAAGAGCTCCGGGGACCGACGCCACCAGCGCCACCACCCCCGCGGCTCATCTACAAATGGCCAAACCAAGATGTCTTTTGAACAATTCATTGTCATGGTGTTCAAACGACTTTTCAGCTGTTTGTCATCACTGCCAGGTTTTTGGAAAAGAGGGTGTGGGGCGCGTACTTAAGACATTTCATGTGTTTTGTATGGACGATTAATGGCAAACATGCCAAAAATACTCTGAAAATGAAGTATGTTATTGGGAAAAGGGGTGGGGGCGCCACCTGCAAGGGATCTCCATATATACATTGTAGCCATCAATTTCCATTCTCAACCCAGAACATAGTAATGAGGTTGTTGCCAGGACAGTTATTAAATTGTAACTACATGTGTGTTTGCATTATGAACAAGGTACAGTTATTTGGATATACATGTAGATTCATGGAACGTTAAAAAAGTATACCGTGTTCAGATTTGCGTGACTGTTAAAAACCCAGGCTTACAACATCCATTATCTTATGATTTTGTTTGTGCACGCGTGTAATCTCAATTGCTGTTATGTTTTCAAAACTACCTGATAACAACAAAACCTGTGGGGCCACCTGTGTCAGACATGTTCGCAACTGACCATACATGACAAGCACGCAATGCAGCTATGTGCATTATCAGGTGATGGAATACCACACAGCGTGTACATCATTTTAGTTGTCTAGAAACCATACATGATGCATGAAATAAAATACCAAATTTCTGCTAAACACATAATTAAAGTACATGCGGCTTTAGCAACAGTAAAGATCCGACTATCATGACTGTATTTGTCATTTACAAATATGACGTTTCGCCACCACCCCTCCACAGTACACTAGAGCCTCTCTATTAGGACCACCTTTGGGACCAGTGTCAGGTGGTTTCAATACAGAAGTGGTCTCTATACAGAGGTTCATTTTGGTAGCTTTATGAAGGTTTGGAACCGTGAAAAGTGGTCTCATTATAGAGGTGGTCTCAATCGGAGGTTTTACTGTACAGTAGAACGTCCAACCAAGACCACCTCTATAATAAGACCAATTTTTATGGTCCAAAACCTTCATAATGTTACCAAGACGAACCTCTGTATAGAGACCACCTGTCTATTGAGACCACCTAACACTGGTCCAACAGGTGGTCAGCCTAATAGAGAGGTTCTACTGCATTCTCTATGCTGCTTGTCGACATACACACCCTGCTCTTGCTGCTGTTGGTGACTGTCCACATACTCGGGCGGCGGGTCTTCACTCCCTGTGGAGAGCGCGGTGGATTCCAGTGTGGCGTGCTGCCAGTGGTCACCGTACCGCGGTGGGGGGCTGCCGCCGGACGCTCCGCCGAGGTAGTCCGGGGGCGGGGAGAGGCTGCAAACACGGACACGGGGGGGGGGGGACGATGTTAGTTGTTTGAAGTACTGTAGAACCTCTCTATTAGGACCACAGTGTCCGGTGGTCTCAATAGAGAGGCGGTCTCTATACAGAGGCTCATTTCATTTTGGTAGCGTTATGAAAGTTAGTGACCGTGAAAATTGGTCTTATCATAGAGGTGGTCTCAATAGCGAGGTGGTCTTAATTGGAGGTTCTACAGTACTTGATGGTATTGTTGTTTTGGGACGTGGGGAATAGAGTAGTTAAAGGAGCAGTATAGTCGTGATAGCAACTGCTGCTTGGCAACAGGAGATTATCGTCAGTGGTTGTCAGTGATAGCAACGGTTGCTTAGCAACGTGAATTTGTAGTCAATGGTTACAAACATAAAAACTAGAAATAGATATATCTAAGATGAGATATTTTTTACATGCGATACACTACTGTATTGCATACCATCTACAACTTTGATAACACAGAGCAACCGTTTCTACCACTGACTATATTTTCACATTGCTGAGCAACCGTTGCTACCACCGGTCCGACTGGAAATTCATGTTGCTTAGCAACCGTTGCTACAAACCACTGGCTGGAAATTCAAGTTGCTAAGCAACCGTTGCTATCACTGACTATACCACACCTTTAACTACAGAAAAGTTTGAAAGAAGTTATAAAAATTCATTATCAATTTATCAATTTAACTCTTTACTTGCTTTTTGTTGGTTTTTGAAGGGCTGGCAGGAAGTTGTAAACCCTGATTATCAAATTAACTCTTTACTTGCCGGCATGAACCTTAATAAGATGGACTTCAGATACATGTTCAAAGCTGCTGCATATATTTAGTCTGTTCCTCACTTACCCTGTTGCGGTTGGCGGGCCCCTGTCAGGATTCCCCGCATAGTCTGGTGGGGGAGACGTGCTGAAACAACAGGGAGACATAAGAATGACAATAATCTGGAGAAAGAAGAGAAGAATGAGGATAATTTTATAAGGCCAATACACTTTAAAGAGATAACCCTAAAGCTGGATGGTTCTAAGTGTGGTAAGCACGATCATATAACTCCTGTTTTGAAAAGCCGTCACTGGCTCCCTGTCACGCAACGCATAATTTTCAAGATTCTAACACTTACTTTCAAATGCCTCAATGGATTTGCACCATATTACCTGTCTGAACTCTTACAACCATACTCATCACCTAGATTACTGCGGTCATCAAATAATCTATTGCTTAAAGAATTTAGATCAAGAACCAAGTCTGATAGTGATAGTGCATTTTAAAACAGCAGCACCTAAATTATGAAATAAACTTCCACTGTCCATTCGACAATCCAAAACTCTTGCATCTTCTAAATCACAACTAAAGCACCATTTGTTTAAGGAGGCCTACACAGGTACATGAACATTTTGTGGAATTTACGCTACATAAATTGTATTGTATTGTATTGTATTGTATTGTATTGGTAGGTCTAGGCTTGTCACTGATTGGTTTACCTGGTTTACTTTGTACTTAATCAATTAAATTACAAATTACACTATTAGTTGATGAATATCTTAAAACTGTTACTTGATCAGCTAAACAGGGTTGTGTCAATTTCTTTGAAAAGTGATTAATTATAATGCTATTGCAAGTTATTCTTGGCATCTCTTGATGTAGATCTACAGAGAATGTTGTGCTAAATGTTTCAACCCTAGGCATATTTTGTGGGTTTGGGGGTGGGTGGGCATAGGGGTTATTCTTGTTGTGTTTGTTGTCATGTTCGCTATTTAGCGCGAATATGAAAGCCATGAGATCCCTGAACAAAGTGCGCTGTTTTCTAAATACCTGGATCTACCCGAGGCAACAGTGAACATGATCGTATCTGTGTCGATACTATAAGTAATCTTTTTATTCTACGTTGAGATGCAGAGACATCTATGTGCAAGTTACATAGGCAGATCCAGGGGGTGCACATGCCCACCTATTTCCCCCAAAATGCTTCATTTTCATAGTTATTTTTTACAAAACACACAAAATCCGTGAACTGCATCCCCTCCCCCCGTGTTCTAAAAACCTGGATCTGCCATTGTGTTGTTACCTGTACACGCCGCTGCTGTCTGCGGAGACTGCCCCGGGGTCCTCATCGTACAGCGGTGGGGAGACCTGGGGGAACAGGTTATCATAGGCGATGGGCGGCTCGAAGTCTGATGGCCCGTCCCCTGCGAGGAGCTCATTCTGCGGAGAATATAACTGTGATGTAGACTTGCAATTGTCAATAAGTGCATTTTTATTCTTGCAATGTAACTGCATTTCATTGAAGTTTGATTACAATCAGAGATGTTCCAAGAAAATCTCCCTGTATTATCACCGTACATGTATGTTATTTGCCTATTGTTATTTATCATACTGTATTCCTGTTAAATCATTCATTTTACCCTTGGCTCTACATGTAAATGTACACAAATTAAGATAAAATCAGTAATGATTAAAGAGCTTAAGTGTTACGAATTAACGCACAAGAATATAAGCATTTGAACAAGTCTTTAATAATGCGCTCTACAAATTTCTATTATTATTGATATACAAAAGTATGAATTATAAAGATTAGACCATAGCAGATACAGTAGAACCTCCAATTAAGACCACCTCTATAATGAGACCAACCCTATAATGGGACCACTTTTTACTGTCCCAAGCTTTCATAGCGACCAAAACAATCCTCTGCAAAAGACGATTTCTCTATTGATACCACCTAACACAGGTCCCAAAGGTGGACCTTATAGGAAGATTTTATACAGTGAAATCTCCTATTAAGACCACCTCTCTGTTAAGACCACCTCTCTAACAAGACTATTTTTCACGGTCCCAAACCTTCATAAAGCTACCAAAATGTAGTATAGCGTTCACCTAAAACACTAATCCCAAAGGTGGTCCTAATAGGGAGGTTCCGCTGTACATAGCCCGGCGCGTACCTCCAGTGGGCGCTCAACGTCCTCCTCCACCAGGCGTTCCTCCTGCTCCAGTAGGCGCCGCAGCGAGCGTCGCCGCTGCTCCACCGTGGCGTAGACGCCCGCCGCCGATATCAGCAGCCCAGTCACCCCAATGGACACCCAGATGAACACATTGTACCACGGAGGATCTAAAACATACACAGATGTACACCATGTACCATGAGGACCATAGAACATACACAGATGTACACCATGTACCATGCAGATACATACATACACATACATACATACACACACACGCACGCACGCACGCACGCACACACACACACACGCATATATATATACCGTTGTTCATAAGAATGAGGATGATCCATCTGATCACCAAGAGACTGACCTTGGCATGTGACCGTCATGGCCGAGGTGACCCACACGTCTGCGCCGGCGGCGTCCTCCTCCCACGGCGCCTGCACTTTGTCCGGGTACAGTGGGGCGCCCGCCGCGGGCGCCCGCGCCACCACACCCACCGGGAAACACGCCGGCCGACCCACCACCCAGTAGGCGCCCGACCGGTACAGGTAGAACAGCTCATCTGCAGGTGAAGAAAGTCAGGCCGTGTGTTTTGGTAGGATGTGATATGACTATGATGTGTTTCCCAGTGCTTGTGAAAACATTTTCAAACTTCTCTCTCTCACGGCTTTTTAGCAAGCATATTTCTACCAACGATAGATATAGCTGAAGATAGGTGTTACAACCATAAGCTTCCATTTGATATATGATGGTCAAAGATGCGGTTACAGTATACATGTAGCCTGATGCCTAGCTGTAGAGAACGGAAATTTAGACATTTGAAGACCTTCCCTGGTGCAAAACATGTTTTTGTAATTTGTAGTCATGTGCAACTGTGCTATAAAGGTGGTGTAACTGTCTCCATAGCAGGTGTTTTTTTAAATGCCATCACCCATTTAAACTCTGAGTATCAGATGTCAAGCAAATTCTCTTCAGGACATCTGATCCTCAGAGTGCCCATTTATGGCAGATGACTTTTATTGATAAAAGAGCAAAAAAAACATTTTCCTCAAAATAAACATGAGACCTTAGGATAACACATTTCAAATGATTTCTTACGGATCTGCATAGCTTTGATGTTTTATATGGTATAATTTACAATTAATGTGACAATTTGATCTCTATACTGACCACTATGTTAGTTTTGCTGTTTTTGGACAATCTGAACTTAAGTATGGCAGCCATCTTGGCTGCCATTTTAACACAATAAAACTACAAAAAACTGTGATAAATCATCATAGTAATATTTTTGCTACGAGAAATATTTGGACATTCCTTGTTAAAATAGATTGAAATTTTTCAATTCACCATGACAATCTGAACTTAAGCATAGCGTCGTTCTAGGCTGCCAGAATAAAACTACAACAAACAAACAAACTGTGATGAATCATCATGATGATATTTTATTTATATTTATATTTTTGCTGTCAGAAATATTTGTCCATCCACCAGGACAGTGGGGTACACACCTTCGGTCCCGTTCCGTCGGTAGGTGTCTCGCCGGTCTCTCAAGATGTGCCGGACGTCCAGCGTGTCTCGCCCCCGGGGCGGGGAGTCCGCAGCAGCAGCGACCTGGCGACAGCGGAGAGCACACCAGTGATATAACATAGGAGTAGATATGAAAATACAGCAGTTTATAAAATAAAACCATGTGTAACGACGTAGAAACATTGTCAATGGCAATAGATATGATATTGCCTGAATAGAAGTTGTACTGTATATATAATAATTAGTATAATCCAAATTGTGAATGTAAAGTACTGTAGGTTTGTTAAGAAGTATTGTTTAGAAGTATTATTCATTGCATTGGAAATTGACAAGGCACCTATACTGTGTGTGAAATATATTTATTCAAATTTTAATTCTATAGTTTGTTATCTTATTTTAAATCTGAACAACTGCAAAGAAACAAGAACCAAAAATAAATATATAGTACAATTGCTAAAAAGACAGTACTGCCAGCTGAGCCCTAGACTCACGTACCCCGCCGCCCCGTACCTGCCCTCCTCCCGCGCTGACCAAGGCGTACACTGGGGGCCACATGTGGCCGGGCGTGACGGTGCCGGCACACCGCCTCGTGTCCACGCCGTACGTGCCCTGGATGTCCGCGTGCAGCAGCGTGTGCGTCACGCGCAGACGCGAACAGGGCGTACCTGCAACAGACAGAATGGGTCACACACACTCACAAGTATAGTAAAATCTTAAGTTCAAACTTAGTGTTGTTTTGTTATTATAGGCGCTTGTTATTCAGTACCAGATTAAGGAGGTGGGGGAGGGGGCTACAGCCAGGGGCCCCCAGATTTTGACAAAATTTCGTTGGCACTGCAACAAACACAGTGTAAATGTAAACGTGCTTATTTACAGTCGCATTTCACAGTTTGTCGGGCTCTATCGACATTACATCTGTACCAGGTCATTGGTAGCATCCTTTTTACACCTTATCTTTTTCAACTCCCCGGGGAGCATACAACACATCGCTACCGTAGGGCAGACGTGCTAAGCACTCGCTTGACCTGTACCTATTTAACGTGTAGGTACCACGGAGCAGTGTGCAACCTGTTAGAGGTAAGTTTGCTCAACATCTATCACGAGACCTGACCGAGAATCGGACTCACGACCTTCTGGTCACCAGTCCAACTCCCTATCCATTCGGCTACGGAAGGACAGGAATGGGTGTTACAAACACATAAGTATAGTAAAATCTTAAGTTCAAACTAAAAGTGTTGTTTCGTCATTCTAGGTGCTTGTTATTCAATAAGAAACAATAAATTAAAAGCCGAAGAAATAGTATTTCTTTCCCAATGGCAGATTGTAGTTGGAGGAAAATTGAATGGTCACACAAACACACACACACACGCGTGCCTCCCTTCCTGTGTCCAATGGAAGATTGTGGGGAGTTTCGGGTGGAAACTTGAAACTGCAAAAGCCCCTTTGTTCTTGTATGAAGTAAATGTTTCACGGAAGAAAGGGAAAACGGACTTTGGTCTGACTGATATCCTATAAAGTGTATAGAAATGGACAGTGGCAACATCAACCACAACGAAATGTTACACAGACATAACACAATTCAAAACATTCAATGTGTATCTGGTATAGCAAAATAACACAGTACAATACAAGTACGTTGATTCTCTCCCAACGTAACATTAATGTGAATCGCAGTTGTCCGCTTCCCGTACCATTAACCCCTGCTTAGTATTATGACCAATATCAGAACTATGTCAATCTATGCTCTGGGTGTATGTTTGCGAGTATAGCATTAAGAACTTTAACGGCTGGTCACCACCACGCCAGATACTGTATATAGGGTATACTTGCAAGATAGTTATGAGAGCATTTTACTTTTGAATTACCACCTCCATTAGGATTACGGTTGCGCACAATAAAAAATGTGCCTACAGAACCCTACTCTTTCTCACCAGATCATAACCACACTTGTGTATCCCAAGACATCAGTTACTCGACGAGTAAGCTAGACATACTAGTACCTGGATTGTTTGAGCCTTATGTATATGGTTAGCCATGTGTGCTGTTAATATCAAAAGCGCCTACTCTTTCTGACCAGATCTTAACCACACTTGCGGATCCTAGGACATCAGTAACTCAATAAGTTTGAACCATGGGCCCCAGCATCATGGGGAAGGGGAGTGGTATACACACTACTATGCTACATATAAACACTATATCATACCCATTACTGCTAATATTAATTAAGAATGTAGTAATATCAGCAGCAATCTGTATGGTATCGTGTTTATAAAGCATAGGAATATGTAAACACCCTAATGTTTATATAGCACAATAGTATGTACATCCTCCCATGGTTTGCACCACGTGGAGCGGCGGCAGCACCCACCTGGCCATGAGGCCTGTCCGGGGCTCGCCAGCCACAAGAGCCCCAGGCCGAGGAGGACCCGCCGGGCCACGGCGGCCATGCTACGTCCCGTCAGCGGCTACTCCCGTCCGTAGTCCTGTAATCCGACAGTCTGTGTACTTAGTTGAGGTTTGGTTTCCTGTTCTATCCCGGCTGAGACTTTACCAGTGATCAGCGTGTAGTAAATGTAAGTGTGGTGGTGGTTTATAGTCCTGATATTCAAGTCTTGTTTACAAGTGTACTAGTGTAGTGCTATCACTGTGGTTTATTGCTTGTTGTGATCATCTGACCAACTTTGTCCTTATCACCCACACAGTAATGCACTACCCACCGCCGCCACAAGTATTGGCGCGGTCAGTAGGTTATATGACCCTGGGGCGGGGTGGCCGTGAGGTCACTGGCATTGGTCAGTGACGTAATCGGCCAATGGTCGGCGAGGGGAGTTTGATAATATCAGGTGTGTGGGGTCAATAGGTCACAAGTGCACGCATCGTGGGTTGGCAGGACAATCTGATTCCACATTGCAGTCTGTGGTAGTAGGGCGTTCTACCCCATGTGCCCGGGAGGTGGGGGTGGGGTGGGGGGCGACATCAGTCTTATGTAAGGATGTTATCAAAACTTGACCACCTACAGCCAGTCACAGTGGTACATTATACATTTCTAAATTATTGGGAATAACAAATAAACATCATGTTGTTTCAGTTTGTCTTACCATGCGATAGAAATATTCACCAAAATTATAGTCCAAATGTAATCCAACATCTATTGTAAACCAGTTTTCAAACCCACTGGTTCCTTTTCAAACAACATAGAAAAATATGAACACCTTAACTTATAGTAATCTTAATTCATTAAATTTATATTTCAATGTAAAGTATGGTACTTTCTTTGTATATTATCAAAACTGTAGGGGTTAAACATAATAGAAACTGTTTGTAATCATACTTAATCGTGCATGTACGATTATACATAAAATGCATATTACGCGTAATTACTGTAATTATTTTTTGCAAGTCCATATTTTCGGATATCTAACGAATTTGCCATAAAACGTAAAGAATTTGTGAAATTAAAGTAAGATTTGGTGAGTAATTACAGTATGTTCGGAATTTTCTACGTTTTACTACTTAGTTTAAAGAATAAAAGTTAAACCACACTCAATATAGGAATTGCACTGTTTTTCGAATTTTCTTTTAATAGTTTTTATGCAAATTACGGGTATTTCTGTTCTCAGATAACAAGTAATTTCTCAAATTTCTATAATTACTGTGGTCCTCACACGCCGATAGTGTTGTACATCTACTGCAGCTTTAAAAAAAGAAGAGATATACATGTGTATGATTATAATGTGTGCAAAGCTTGAAGATATGCTAGAACATATTAACAAGCAGAACGTACACTTTGCTTTAAATGTTCTGTTAATGATTTTTAGCAAGCAAGGAGCCCACGATGCAATATCGTTTGATAAGTAGAACTTGCACCCACCTGATAATTTAGCCCGTAGCTTGCAAATTTGTGGGTGCACATGTGGGGCACGAGGGCTGCGGGGCCAGTGCAGGGATCTGGTCGGTATGTAGTAGGTCATATATTGATAAACCCCATATATTGATAGTCCATGCGAATAATTTTCATGTGAATCATTTTAATACAAAATATTACATTCAGGCAACATATGAACAGGAATATGTCT
>CM032665.1:41776294-41790037 GCA_019095985.1 Streblospio benedicti
AAAAAGCAATCACAGTGAATTAGAAAAACAAGAAAAACCAAGAACAAAAAACAAAAAAAAACAGTACTAAACAAAGAGGTCCAATAACAACTTTTTTGAAATAAATAGTTTGTTTCTGCATATGTCCCCCAAAAAAATAGTTTGTTTGTAGCAACATTTCTAATGAATACAGTACTAAACAAGAGGGTCCATTTTCGTCTGGATTACATACTTTCTCCCAATGTAAAAGGGTCATCCATATTACTGACTTGGCTTTAAAAATTTCAATAGATCCTGCATCTAATATTCATAGCCATAACTAGACCTATAATCACAATCAATTGTTCTCATACGCCTCTAATTGATCCTACATATTAGGAATTAATATCTAATCTAGTGCCAATGGGTGGGTGATATTCTTCTCAAGGTATAATATTGTACATAAACCTATATTTTTTTTAAATGTTCAGAACTATAGTACATTGTGTCTTATATAATCTTGTAAATGTCTCAGTAATGAAAGTCATATTAGAAAAAGAAAAGTAAATATTAATAGTATGTATATAATTTAATCCGTAAAAGTAAAAACCAACATAATTAAAAAAGACAATAGCCACATGTTTAAAGATTAAAATATCATAAAACATATTTGTATGTTGCCATCTCGGGCGGGGGGGGTTACTTCAGGTGTGAATGGGTAGTGGGTGCCACTGAAGGTCCAAAATCATACCCCTTAGTGAAACCAGTGACACTATGAAAATGAAACCCCTTGTGAAACCACCGGATGAAAACAATGGGCTATTATCCCAAGGGGTATTATTCTATGTGTTACTGTAATGAAAACAAGATTTTCTACAACTTATATTTACATTTTATGCTTGTTTATGGCTCAAGGATGCGTAATCACATGAAAAGAGAGCTAGATATTGAACATCGAGATTGAACCTCCTTAAGTGAAACTGGCTGGAATGTTGAAATCATGACCCCTAGTGAAACTGAGTGGTGGAACATTTGTGGGGCAGGGCCGAACACTAACCACTCCTAATGGCTAAGTCCTGTTGTTCACACCAGGCATTTACATTAGAATAGAATTGCAAAGGCATATTGGTATGGTTGGCCGAACACCAGATCACATGATGAGCATTATTACCTTGGTCACTTGTTACATAATTTAGTGACCAACTTGCAAACAAACGCTGCCGTGTCGATGTTCACTTGACAGCGGAACTCTCAGGGGGAAGCTGCCAAAATGGAGGTTTCTCACTTCCTGTGGATTATTCTATTGTTTGCATTCATAGCTTACAGCACAGGTGAGGTATATACTAAAAGCCGCACACGGATAAATTCTCATCACATTGAGCGTCATACACTATAGATACTTTCTTCATAAGTTGTTTTATCAATGCCGGTTTTGGTTGTATTTTTTTGTTATGAGGTATTGCATTAATAGTTTGGCAATGACACTGATTTTTATCATCAAGTTATTTCCAAATCTTGTAATTAGTAGTACTTATTCTCAACGCTTTGCCCCTCTTTTGTGAAGTACTGTGCGAGATATGTGTTTACCACTACTTTGTGAATGGTAAAACAAAGACTTTCCTATGATCATTAACATAAGAAATGCAGTACTACAAAATCATCACGTCGATGTTGTCCGTGCTGGAACCTTCAGAGAAACACGGCGCAAGTTCTTATTTCAACTAGATAAAAAGTGCTCAGAGAGCACAGCGTCGCTAGAGCAACATTGACCCATGGACAATAAAGATGTTTGCTTTGCAATCAAAGCAGAAAAAGGTCTTACTTGATGCGTGACTCATCCTACATCTATGCTATTGGCATTAGATTGCAGGCGCTTTCTAAACATGGCTAAAGTAAATATCTATTGCCCATGAGTCGACATTAATTTGGTAACGCTGTGCTCTCTGAGCACTTTTCTTTCAATATAACCACTATGCCAATTCGATGGTCATGTTTTCGAACAGTATTGAAACTATAGTGGAAAAATAGAAAGAAAAACAATTAAAATGGCCCTCTGAGAGGTAAACTCTAATTGGCAAAATGCCAGAATTGAATACAGTTAATGTTCAGTAGGCATGTAAGCATTGTACAAAGTTTGAATGCTTTCTCACAAGCACCAACAAACTATTGCAGAAAATGTTGAAAATGGACCCAAAATGGCACTATGGAAAGCACACTTTAATTGGTAAAGTGCCCAAAATCAAATCACCGGTGTCGCGTCATACCAAATAGTTGTGTAAAGTTTGAAGGAAATAGGGGTAAAAGCTCTAGCTTGTCGGAGACAAACATACATACATAATACATACATACATACATACATACATACATACGGAGACAAACATACATACATACATACATACATACATACATACATACATACATGTACATACATAATACATACATACATAAACATACAATACATACATTTCATACATTCATAGCTACATAGTTACAAAGAAACGAACACAAGGCTTTCACTTCAGCTGCTGAAGCTGACGCAATAAACATATCTAGTATTAGGCCAGGCATTCTACTCCATATAGGGGCCTATCCCTGAACAAATTGCAACAGAATTGAAAACACTTGGATATGTTTCTACAACCTCTCTAGTATCACATACTGAAAGTCTGCCAAAAAGTCAAGCTATATTTATTCAAAAGTCGGTACAATATAACAAATAACGTAAGCTCTACCGAGCTTATGTTATCTCTTGCGTATGTTATCTCTTTTTCGTAGATAGGGTGATCTCACTACTATAGCATGCCATTACCCTTACCATCACATTGCAATGTTGATAGTATTGAATTTCTGATAGCATCATGTATTCCATGAGTAATGTAGGGGCGGACCCAGGTTTCTGGTGGGGGTTGGATTTAAGGTAGGAGGATGCTGATAAATTTTATGGGGAACATTCCCCCCCCCCCCCCTGTTTAACCTACTCAAAAATATGCATTTCCGAGATACAAATCACTAGTAAACGTTTGCTATATGCTCCTTCGCTTCTTCCTCTTACCGGTACAGGTGGCTGCCCGACCTACTGCAAGACGACCATGCAGGGGTTCGAGTACTGCGGCACATTGGCGCAGACCGTCACCGGTATCACTTGCCAGGCGTGGGCCGTGCAGACACCTCACCCTCACTCCATGTCAGCCTCCAACTTGCCGAATGAAGCCACCCTGGCCGAGGTAAGCAAGTACTTGGTAACATTCTAATTGTTGCCGTGTTGACCACCAACTGCCTCCTCTCATTCTTAGTGGAAGAGAGAATGGTAAACGTTCAGGTGCATCCTGAACTTGTGAGTAGAAGTGTGAAACTTGGTATGTGTATGCTTTGAGCCGTGGTCATTAGCACCAGATTTGGCCCAAAGGTGAAATCAGGTCGGTTAAGGTCAAAATCGACAGTTTAAAAGGTCAAAGTTCTCTCACTTTCCCGAAAATAGATATGATTTGCAAGAGCTGTGTTTAGTTGTCTTGTTTTTCCTGGTGTGTAGCCAGGGCAAAACTATTTAAAATCACTGAGCCAAGTTATAAGAAAGTTACCTTCAAAAAGGGAGATGCGGCCCGCTGGTAGATAATTGAACCAATGCATATGAGCAGTGTGAACGAACAATGTCTACCTCTCTTTTTTTTCGCCTACAGCGTTTTAAATTCTTCTTATATAGTGACATAGCATGAGATTAACGGACGTATATTTGTATTGGGTTCCATGATGTCGATGTTTATATAGTGAAGATCACTATTCTATTGCCGATGAGTGAGCCCCATGCCAGCAACACTGTTCACTGGCAGATCTACAATGTAGATTTTCAAAGACGTCGGGGGGGGGGGGGTTGCACCTACAGGATTTCATGGGTTTTTTGTAAGCGAAAGCTTCCACAGATGGCAAAACCTCTGTGAAAATGATCCGGATTTCTTCCTGCTGTAGATGGTGTTTGTGTGGTGTGTACTCGCTGGTTAACAGCAGACACTGTCTCTCCGCACCACATGCACTATGTGCGTAATGTAAATAGATAATATCGTAATTGAAGCGTCGGCATTGAATTCAAATGATGTCACTTCTCCTAGGCACAAAACACAGTACACTATAAACACAAAGTCTTTATGTTTTTGAAGGGTTAATTTGTGGGTGAAAACCGAGGGGGAGGGATGTACATGTGCCCCTTCCTTGGATATGCCTAGATCATTTCACACAGTAGGGCCAGTAGGTCATCCATATCCCGTATGTTTTCTTTAAATATATAACATCCAAACAAGTACCAAATAATATTACTACGATGAAATGATTGTTTTCCCGTTGCCAAAGTGTAGAAAGAAAAATTCTATTAAGAATAAAAGTAAATATACGTGTTCAAATTGCATATCATTGCCACCTAGGGGATGTGTGTGAATACGTTATTTCATAACAAAATGCACCATAGATCTTGTAATTCTAGTAAATCATAAACATAGTGTTACGAAAGCATCAGTAAGCAGCTTCATTTTGACACCTCAAACACTGTTGTTGGTGCATTAATAGCTGTGCTACGTTGGTTTAAACTAAAACATATACGGGATGTGTGAAAAGTGCTCTATGTTGCTTTTGATGTGGTTTACTTTCGCCCCATGACTAGGCCAGCAACTACTGCCGGAATCCTGACGGTGTGCCCAACGGGCCTTGGTGTTACACCACGGACCCCTCCACCAGGTGGCAGTATTGCAACGTGACCTTCTGCTCAGGTACTATGTTGATTACTAAAAGAGATATGCCACTATTATGAATATAGTATAGGGAGAGGGTGGCGATATTGGATTTTCCATTTGTATGAAATGAGAGAGAGAGAGAGAGAGAGAGAGAGAGAGAGAGAGAGAGAGAGAGAGAGAGAGAGAGAGAGAAGAGAGAGAGAGAGAGAGAGAGAGAGAGAGAGAGAGAGAGAGACAGAGAGACAGAACGATGGAGAGTGAGACAGATGGAGAGAGACAAAGAGAGAAAGAGAAAATGAAAGCATGATGAACACTTGAACACTCTCTGTTTTTATTCTTTTAATTGATGTTTCTCTTTTTCTTTTCTATTTACAATTGCCACGAACCTATCCTATATAATACTGTATAATCATGGACAGTACTACACGTCTGCACGTTACAGAAGCAATAGTGTGGCGGAGATGTGACAAATACAGGCCTACATGTTCACTTCTGGCAGAAAGCATTAAACCTTGCATAAAGGGGTTTTAAGGTACACTAGTTCCAAAAATATCGGGAACCACGCTCCCAGACAGTTGGTTCCTCTCGAAATCCGAGATGGCTGCCAAGATGGCTGCAGGTACATAGATAGTATGTAACTATTTTACTATTAGGTCTAGAATAAAATGCAATACCACTTTCTGTACTGAAATTGGCATGGGAAAATCCAATTCTAATGTAATTTTGATGATTGGATGTGACGAACAAGGTCAAAGGTTACGTTCATGATTGAATAAGGATTGATATTTGACACAAACGCAAAAATGTCTGCGGACAAAAAAATCCCGAAACACCAATTATATATTGTTCATATCAATATTTTTCAACATAGCTTTGACACAAAGTATTTAAAAGCATAATTTTGACATATTTATTCTATTTCAAGAATTCTGTGAGATCACGCTAAATCATCTTTGCAGCATCTTCCAGTGAAAGTGGCTTCGTGTATACCTGAATAATTATAGTACACTGAACATTTATATCAGGTTAAAAATGAACCACTTGTGGGCTGTCCATGGGTACTAGTTCATGTTTAATAAAAATGAAGAGTCATATGAAGAGAAAATATGAAAGAGAACCCCATATCCCCCCACACACCCTAAAGCACACATGGAGTTTGTGTGACCATCCCAGGGTTTCAATGAAAATTAAGTGCCCCCTCCCTGTTCCCTCCAAACGTCATTGCAGTGCAATCTGTCAAACAAATATATACATTTTGCAGCATATTTTGTGCATATAAAATACCTATTTAATATAAATCAACACAATGACAATTCTTTCTACCTGCTTTAATGTCCAAAGTGTCCAAACTGCGTTTCAAAATGCCTGAAGACATTAAATCCGGTAGAGAGAATTGTCATTGTTTTGATATATATTGAATAAGTGTGAGAGGACCTGCTGCAGCTCAAATATTGAAGTTAGCAAACAGATAAAATACCATAGACGATATACATGTACATAGCTATATTCTCAACAGCCCAAGTTTGTACATTGGTGATTCAGGCAGAAAACTTCGACACGTCACTCAAGGAACACCAATGAAATGTGGAGACACATGACCAGAGAGGTGCAGTACTAGTGTTCCCCAATTGGGCATACCAGATCACATGGACAACCTCAAGCATGTACTAACGGATTGGGATAGTTCTAAAATTATGTGCAAAGAGTACCTATTGGACAGGCAAATCTCAGAGTCTATAACGATCAGAAACACTGTTGAAAACATTAACAGAGATGAAGGAGCATATCAGTTATCCCACGCCAATGACAAGATTATGAGACTTAGGGCAGTCCAAGAGCACAGGAAACACGGACTGATTTCCTTCATTGTCACGTGCTGCCACCTAGTGACAGAAAGAATTCTCAGAAGATGAACATGGAAAGATGTCTGAAAATACTCAGACAGTAAGGGAAAAATGGTTTTACACTAATTTAATCAATCAATCTAAATCCTATCACGGTACAAAATTTTCGGAAAGAACTTACACTTGACAACAAATACATAGTGGATTTTGAAATTGTCAAGATTCAAGTGGTTTGTTCATTTTTTTAGTAAAAGCATGAAACTTTCCATGAATGAAGGATGGTATGTGGGGAGTATTTTAAGATGCAGACCCCAGCTGACCAGTGGTCATTAGGGGGTCAAAAAGTAGGTCAAAATTCAATTTGCTTGACAAAATGCCATAATGTTGAATTTAATGCCCATCTTAGTAAAATATTATTTCATCTGGATAGAAGAGAGTGTACACAGTCCAAATTATGTATGTACAAACAGGACAACTTGGTGGTCGTTTTTATCTATAATTCAAACCAAATCTATTCTTTGTTACTATTAAAATAGAAGAAAGAAAACATTTTAAATCATCTTACCCTGGTCTGTCTCTATGTGACCACTTACTACTATGTCATCCAGTGTGCAGGGATTGTAGCATCCCTGCAAAGGGTTAAAGCAGTTCAATATTACATCTCACTGGATTAGGTTCGTAAATCCCCTCAAGTCACACACACCTTGTAGAGTTGTTCATTCATTTTAAGCCCCTGTAGGATTAGGGACCCAGTGCGCTTCAGTACTGGATGACAGAGCTAATACACCAATTTTCTTATCGTTGTCTCAATGAAATATTTATGTACGATCGTAGTACGCCGGTTGTTGTTTATCAAGGTGTCTCAAAATAGTTACTACAATTTTTACTTGCACTTGGTGCAGCCTCGATCAATCAAAGCTCTGTGATGCTACGGCGTGGCAGAAAGAAATGATAAAGACTGATACTGTTTGTCTATTTTCCCCAAAAAATGCAATTGTTTGTAGCCACCTGCTGGATTTAGACATGAACTACGATTAGAAAAGAAATGTATAGAGCTCACTTCTCCATTAGACACTGGTCGGACAGCGGCAGGTAGGGCTGGCAACCTATTTCCCTTTTGGGGAATAGACCCTCAACACACATCTTCCTCTGGGGACTAACCTCAGTGTATGTTTGTATGCGCCATTGTGTGGCCCAGTGGTTGATAACCACTGTGGGTTGCACTCAATGGTGATTCAGGCATTGTACGCTGTAGGTCTCCCCCGTCGAGAGGCTCACACCCTAGTTGGGAGCGGAGGGCAGTCGTGCCACTGCTCTTGCATGGGGATGAGTCTCCAACAGCGTTCCCCTGGTTCAATCGTGTGGCAGTAGTCTTCGTTGGAAATTCATGGTTTAGTGCGTGTCAGCATCAGTGCGAAGTCCCTTGTGAAAACAGGGCCCTTCGTGAAACCAGGTGTGATCACAGGCCATTTGTCGGACGTAAGTACACTGTGACACTATAGCAGTCAAAGAACAACACAACACAACAACGAGAAGTACAAAAGGGTCGGTTGGTGACAAGTCCCGGTTTGCAGCGAGGCGGGCCCACTCCGCGGGGGTGGACTTGTGCTAGCGCAACGTGGAACTGAGATGCGGACCAGTCCGCGACAGTTCAGCAGGAGTGCGACCGAATTTGTTCACAATAGTTCCAGTATATATCTTAATTGCCCACAAGTCAACGTTGTTCTAGCAACGCCGTGTTCTTTGAACACTTTTGATCTACTTATAAGTCACTTTAGTACACAATTGTGTAAATTAGTGCAAGTATCGATTTATATTGCAATGAATGCGTGTACAAAATGTATGTCATTCGTATAAAAGCAATATGTTATGTACACATGTACTTGTGATGGTGCAGGCTGAACTATGTTTGGTCAATTTGTTTAAGGCATACACAAAAGCACTTGGGTACACATAGTGATCTACGGATATTATGTATAGTGTCTTAACCATACCCCTAAAAACTCCGGCCCAATATTTTACATCATGACATATATCTCCAAAATGATTTGAATAAACTGAATATCCCACAGAAGTTCAATCTTTAGAAGCCTGAGAGCATGTGAACGTTCGTCATTTTCAACCACAAATTAATCCCAATGTTTTCATGTACGTGACCCTAGACCTTGTTCTTGACCTCAAATAACTGAAATACGCTCAAAAATGGCTTTCCCATGCTACATGTACTGCAGAAAGTGGTATTATATTAAATTCTAGACCAAATAGTAAAAAAGTTACATACTACATATGTGACGGCCGCCATCTTGGCAGCCATCTTGGATTTCGGAAGGAACCTGAATTTTGAATCAGCATACTTCAAAACCCCTACGTACAAAGTTTTATGGTTTTTGCCAGATGTGAACATGTTAATCACATATCTACCCCACTACAACGTACAACGTACACAACGCAATTGTGCTTTTAATCAATGCAAATATCGTCCCTAATTTCCATGAGCCTCTTGGACAATTGTATTTTATGAACACTACACTATCCACTTTTGCATCTTCTTTACAGTCTTTTCCATCATATTTTATATCCCGTTGATATCTCTCTCGCAGGCTTTGAAGATAATCAATTTTCCAGCATTCCCAGAAGTTGTTATCAAATTTTGCCCCCTTTTTCATGCTTTTATAGATAAATCAACAGGGCTCAATCTTTCAATGAATTCAGGATCTTCTGGGTCTATGTCCATCTCACACGATCCTGTTTTCTGGTTAAGCATCAAGTAATGGGTCAGTATTTGACCACGATCCGTCTCATCACCCACATAGCAGAGTGGTCTAGAATAAAGGACCAGACCAGGATGTTCAAGGTGAGGTGGCATATTTAATAATAGCAGCGGAATTCCTAGGGTTTTGTAATAGATCTGATGTCTATTAGAGCTAGAGACTGTCACAATTGTACTTGCTCTTCACCTTTGCACTTGATATATGGTTTACATGAGCGGGTTTTGGTCTTTTTTTGTATTTTTAAATCATCTAAATTTTGATGTGTTAATGATTTCACTGTGGGAGATTAATGTAAACTTAATATTAAATTATTGGCATCGAATCGGCAGAGTACAAACCAGAATGGGAGCTCATATTCCTCTGAGTGGGGTTATGTCTTATTGGCGTCGTATTGGTGGCATACCATATACAAGGCGTACTAGTAATGTTAGCTGACTCTCTGCTGTATGGCGGCTGATAAGCGAAAATCGCACGTCGCATCGGGAGCTTATCCGAATTGGACTGAACATAGTGAGCGTATTGTTCTATAATATCTTGGTATTGTCGTTGCACTGGAACATTTTGCATTTTTAATCAGTACTCCACCCCCTAATTTAGCCTGTGTGCCCCAGCTTTAATATGAAGTGAACTGATTTGGATTCATTCTAACTGGAAGTCGCATTTTATTGGAAGGATTGGGCCAGGACAAATTTGCTCCAATCATGCAAGGCATAGTAGGGATGTTTAGGGGGCGATCATGCATCATGCAATTGGGGGCGGGGGTGGGGGCGGGGTTATGAACAAAACAGTGGGGAGGATGGCTGAAAAACGCTACCTGATTTGGGTTTCAGGACTTGAAAGTCTGATGTGTACTTATAGGGATGGTCCATAAAATTGCTAGTCATTTTAAGGGGTGGGGGTGGGGGTGGGGGGCTTAAAAATTACACAATAAGGATATAATTTTTTCATACCCGGCTGGGCCGTAGTAAATGGTAGCCCATTTATTAGGGGTCAAGAAATGCCACAACACGTTGGTGATAACTTATATCTGTTCATCCTGAAGGATTCCAGCCAATAGACACGTGTTGTTACTTGAAAAGGACACATTTTGTTGAGAACATTGTGACATAATTTGTTGAGAACACAATAGCTGAACAGCAGTGTAAAATATTCATGTACACATGTGTTGTTGTGTACACCCTTGTAATCAACGTATTGACAAACCTTTTGAGGCACTCCTTTTGTCCGTCTGTAGAATCCACTGTATCAAGGGACCAAGCCAAAAGTTGCGCGTCTGATAACTAAGTTAATTCTTCAACGTAGCTCAGAGACCTCCTTCCCCCCCCAATTGAAATGAACTTATTAGTGCTATCAATATTGTATTGTATAGCGTGAGACAAATTAAACGTGATTCTCCGAATTCACTAATAACTAGATCAAAAGTGTTCAAAGATTAGAACGACGTTGACTTATGGGCAATTAAGATATATACTGAAATGATGTATACTTTACAATCAAGAAATGAATAATTTGAGGAGAAAACATCAGAATGAATGAGAATCAATATACCCAGGCAAAAGATATTTGTGTTGCAATACAATAGTACTGTTTGAATAACAGATACTAATCAATATCAGTTTCAAACCCAATAATCAATATTTGCTGCTTGGGTTGGAATATGGATTTTCTTGGTGCCTTAATTGCATTGAATATCAGTAAGAATATCATGAATGGGCTTCTAGAAACCACAGTTTAATTGGCAGATTGCCCAAAATCGAATCACTTCGGTGTCGTCTCAAACCTCATAGTTGTGTAAAGTTTGAACGAAATCGGTTCATCGGTACGCCCGCTAGCTTGTCCAGAGACATAGTTACATAGTTACAAACATAGTTACAAACGAACCAAACACAATGCTTGCTTCAGCAGCTGAGCTGAAGCGACGCAATAAGCCTAATAATGATTATGACAGGTAATCATAACATGTGTGCATATTAACCGCCAATTTGTGGTATACAGTGAGGGTCTTTATTTATCCAAGATCACCTGGTGCACATTACTTTGAGGACTTGTTGAATAATTAATTAAGCGACCAACTTGTAACCAAACGCTGCCGTGTCGATGTTCACTTGACAGCGGAACTCTCAGGGGGAAGCTGCCAAAATGGAGGTTTCTCACTCCCTGTGGATTATTCTATTGCTTGTGTTTGTCATTTACACCACAGTTACAGGTGAGTTATACATGAAAAGCCTTGCATAAAGTTTGATGTATATAAAGTTTGTGAGGAAAGCTGAAGTAGGCAACCCTGGCGGATGAATTGTAGCATTCACCACGATTAGTCAGTTTAATTAAGAGCTTTCATTACTCCGGGTGCAGACTTCAGTACGTCCAGCGCTCGCCCCTCCTAGCTGGTAAGTTTACTCCCGCCCGTTACATCTTGTTATTTACATTATGAAGTCATCATGTCAACAAGTGCTCTGAAGGAGCATGCATAATTTACCATGTGGGGGGGTTGGTCATTTGGTGGTGGTCGTGTGGGGGGGGGGGTTGCACGATTTTTATATTGCCTATAGGGGGGGGGGCGCTCAGTTTTCTATACGCCCATAGGGGGGTGGGTGTCGCTCAGTTTTTTCATGTTACAATGCCGCAATAATTTTTGTAAAAGGACACAAATATTATATTAAACAATATTAATCTTTCAGAAAGCAGTTTTATTTGCATAAAATCATCATTTATAAGTCACAGATCAATTTACTTAATATGAATTTTAAAAAGCTGCTGATTAGTATCATATCAAAATAAATCAAATTACATTTCCACCAATCAAAAAAGAAAAAAATGAGTGATTGGTTCACACTGAAAAAAAATGTTGTTATAAAATCATACAAATATCCATATAAAAATCAGGTTGCATTTCTTCTAATAAGTTCTTAATCACTTTCACTATCAGAGGATTCTGACCCAGTCACCCTATCCAGAAACTTAAGAACTTTTTCCGAAGTCGAAAAGCAAAGTGACCACTACAGAGCAGCCTACCACAGACTCTGACGACGAAGATTCTGAAATGGCGCGTGCAGTTTTGCAAGTCCATACATCTGATGATGAAGCAGATGTTCTTTCAGTTTCAATCAGGAGAAGTATACGAAAGAGGATATCATGCTATAAAACAAGGAAATTTTTTGGAGACAGTGACTAAGAAGGGCGAAGTTAACATGGAACTTATTACGTCTGAAAGTTTAGTTAACAACTTATGTACCCGGTAGTATTTCACAGGTTCCTACCATTTGAAGCTGGAAATTATATGTATGTGACATAATTATAAGCATAACTGTAATTGCTTGATATATGTTATCTACATAAAACATGATTCAAAAAAATAAAACATGATTCAAAATGTTTTGTTTTGACCTCACAGCAATGACGATGTGAGGAAACGGTTGATAGGGGTGTGTGTGTGTGGGGGGGGGTGTCAATTTTTTTGTTGAAGCAATGGGGGGGTCGCTCAATGTATTAATTTTCTCTTCTCTAAATGACACCCCCCAGCATGGTAAATCATGCAGGCTCCCTTATAGTGCATATTAGATTTAGGTGTTGAATTTGGAGGCGACCGTAACTTAGGTTCCAATACCCAATAAATCCTGTGGATTTGGGGCCTTTCTAAGTTTTACCTCACACCTAATAGAGGTGGGGACACATTCGTACATGCGCCCCACCTCTGTTAATCACCGTATGGCCAGTACGGGGCCTCTCAGGCTATTCGCCACGAGTGCTCGTGCGAAGTCCCGTGACGGCCATGATAGAGTGTGGATGGAGGCCTCGCAGACGTAGTCCAGGTCCCCTATTCATAAAACACACAATGAAGAGGAGGAGACTAGTAAGTAACTGTTCATTCATGGGAACCCAAAAAGCTTAAAAGCTCCATTATCAATTGATACTTTCTTACTTTATCAGTTGTTTTATCAATGCAGGTTTTGGTTGAAATTTTTGTATGGACTCTTGCATACATAGACTTTGTTGAATTATAATTCTAATCAATTATTTTCTTCTGTGCGACATAAGATATCTATATATAAAACACCAATATGCTCAAAACAGTTTTCGAGATCAATAGTCTTTTTTCTCAATGGCATGGATATGAATTAATAATGAGACCTTATGCTGCAAACAGGATTCATTGAATTTGACAAGTTGCAAGATGACTATGACACTGTACTAAAACCTAGAAAGTACACTAGAATTGTCGGCCATATGAAAATGTTTAGACTTTTTGTTCAAGCTTCAGTGAGTTGCCATTTCTGGAACACGGAATGAGGGTGGCCAATTTGCCTTTCCAAATCACACCAGCAGTTCTAAAACCCATCCACAGTGTTTGTTGAGCATGATATTTTAGTTGCAGCAGGGGTCTTCTCATATGTAAGCAAGACAAAAACTAAACTAACTGCTATCTAATTAAATCCAAAGTTCATAAAAATAGTT
>CM032665.1:41790137-41862913 GCA_019095985.1 Streblospio benedicti
TTTTGTACCAGTCACAGTGAATTGCTATTGCTGGATCACACAATGTGACCAAACGTTGCATAATCGACTAAAGCAACTATTTTAGTGTGTATTTATGAAAGCATCACAATCCGTAAACATTTTGCACAAGTGTCATCATCTATCCAGATTGTTGTTGTAATGCTTATTAAGTACTTGCGCTATAAAGAGTATCCTAGTGATATGTGCTCAGTGGAATTTAATATTTTCAGTGTACGCTTTTGCTGACATCGTTAATCATGCCACATGGCAGTCGTCAGACCTCACACACGACGGTGCCACTTATACCTCAGATCTTGCCACCAATGGAGACGCGTAAGTCAGTTTTCACCTACAGTCCTACATCACTTTTCCAGTGTTTATGCCATCCTTATGTCCCCCTATAGCATGCCACAGCGCCATTGTGCACATATTAACTATCTTATGTGAAGAACAAATAACATCTAACCTAATCTAACATCTCTAACCTAATCTAGAAGAACTAGAAGAACTTCCTTCTATCTCACACGTCTTTTTAGCATGCATATTTACACCAACGATTGATATAGCTGAAGGCAAGTATTACAACTCTAAGATTCCATTTGACTATATCAAGTGGCTCCGGTCAGACTTTTACTCACAACCACCATAATCCCAAAGCAGCGAACTTTGGTCTATCATTCTGGTCTCACACCCTTGGGGTCGTGAGTTCAAGTCGGGCCAGGGCCACTAGATATAGTCAAATGAAAGCTTAAGGGTAAAGCCTCTTCAGCTATGTATATACCGTTGGTATAAATATGCTTGCTAAAAAGATGTGTGTGAGAGAGAGAAGTTTGAAAATCTAGAAGAAATGAGATCACTCCATTGGCGTCCCACATATTTCAAGGGCTGATCCACGATTTGGAGGGGGTGGGCATCTTAAAAAAAAACAAATTGCAATAAATACAGTTATTTTGTTATATATACGGTTCTTGAACAAATCACTTTTTTGGGGGGAGGGGCAAGGCCCATCTTGCCCTCCTCCCCCCTCTCCCCTCCCTCCCCCCTCCCCATCCCTGGATCCGCCAATGTAATTTGTTTCGTTAATGCGTCCGCTGCTGAACAAAGTATTTTTCGTTCTTTTTGTTAATAACTATGTGGCTGCTACATGTATGTATGTGCATTTTGTGTTGTTGTGTGTATGTGTGTATGTGTGTATGTGTGTGTGTAATGTATGTGTATGTATGTATGTATGTATGTCAAATGTATGTATGTATGTGTGTGTGTGTGTGTGTGTCATGTGTGTGTGTGTGTGTACAGTGTGTGTGTGTGTGTGTATGTGTGTGTGTGTGTGTGTATGTGTGTGTGTGTATGTGTGTGTGTGTGTGTGTGTTTTTAAAGTTCCAAAGCCAGAAGTGACCACAGTGTGTGTAACTAATAGCAATGATCGTGTCCTAATGCAAACGCACTTGATGAACAAATTTGGTTCAACCATCACAAGGCAGTACTTGTGAGGTATGAGGTGTCACCAAATGCAAACAAAAAGATAAGTTCTACTGTGTCTTTTCCTGTTCATTTTTCCAATTAAAGTGTGTATTCCACAAGGCCAGTTATGACATTTTGTGTGTTCATTTCGTTCAGTGGAAGTGTGTGTAAAACGATGTGTGTTGGTATGATTTGTTGTTTGCTATTTCCTGCTTGTGTGCACAGAGTTTGAAAATCTAGAAGAAATAATGAGATCCTCCATTGGCGTCCCACAGATTTTTGTCTGTTGACATGCATATTGTAATACAGTTATTTTGTTATAATCAAGGTTCTTGAACAAATCACTTTTTTTCATTAAAATTTCCTCCTCCCCACTCCCTCTCCCTCCTCTGCGTACCCTTGAGCTGCTGAAGCGAGCACATTATATTTCGTTCTTTTTTGTAAATAACTATGTATGTGTGTGTGTGTGTGTTACCGGACAAGCTAGAGTGTTTACCGATGAACCAATTTTGTTCAAACTTTACACAACTATGAGGTATGAGGTGACACCAAATTGATTCGATTTCGGGCACTTTGCCAATTAAAGTGTGCTTTCCACAAGGTCATTTATGACATTTTCTTGTATTCAATGCACTTTAGCCATCAAGAAAACAAATGATTTTTCAAGGCAGCAGCAAAAGTTTCCAACGACGGTATGATTTGTTGTTTGCTGTCTCCTGCTATGTAGCATGAAAGAGCCAATATCATTAGACACACAGATTATTTGTGGTTGATTACGTATATTGTAATTGTGTACTTTTAATCAAGATTTCATTAGAATTTTATTAAACACCATTATTACCCATGAGCTAATGTTTTTCCAACGAGGCAATGCTCTCTGAGCACTTTTGATCTAGTTTATTTTGTAGATGAGTGTGTTTTACTTGTTACTGAAATGACATTTTATATTTAAAGTGGACTACTTTCGCATTTAGTCCCGATGAAAGCCATAACACGTATAAGTTGCAGAGACACTATTTTCACGGGGATTTCATAACAGAATCAATCTATTATTTTACATTTTGCAGAAATTCTTACTTTTATGGTGGTGATGGCTGCAGTATCACAACAAAAGAACTGAGCCCTTGGTGGGTGGTTGACCTTGAAAGAGAGTACAATGTCACAAATATCATCATCTACAATAGAGTTGATTATAGTAAGTGCTATCTTTCTATCGATATATTCAGTTATGTATAACAGCTTTAGTTTTTAGCTGCTATTTTAGACATCTACTATGCTTGCTACAATTTCTCCTTATCTATAAAGTAAATAAAGGAATGCCTAAGAATATTTATCAACTTATTCAAATATCACAGTTATGTTTCATATCAAAGTGTTGAAAGTCTGGCCATTTTGAGAATCCAAGATGGCCGACACCAATGGTGAATTTTTATAACACCATTAAATTTCTCCATACTTGAAAACATGGTTTTTAGACAAAGAAAAAGTGCCCTGAAGAAAGTATTAATGGCAAAATATGGTATTTTGGCAGCCATTTTGAAAAAACACCATTTTTCAACACCCAAGGCAAAAACTGGTAAACTTTTTTCCCCTTAAACAGTAGGTCATGTCAAGAAATCAGTTGAGAAACCTTTGTTGTCAATTTTGTCCAACCGAAACTGTTCGTTGACTGGCCTAAAATGACTTTTTGAGTTCGTGTGAAGCTCATATTGATTTTAACAACCATGGTTTATGAGAGTTTATACTACATTGTATCAAGAAATAGAAAGATGATGCTTCCATGTTTTTCTAGTTCATCTTCGATTTTTGGTGGCCACTTTAACAATGGCTGCATCACAATGGTATAATCCGTATTTCATTTGATATAATTATAGACAAACGAACGGAAAACCTGGAATAAACGTTATTTTGATAATGTGGTTTTACGCATTTACATTTTAGTGAAGAAAAAATGAACATCTACGTTTTGTGTTGATAAATATATTACATAATGTAAAAATGTCGATGCTGTTTGAATGATAAAAGTATTTAAAATCACATTATCGGAATAACGGTCATTCACAAATTTCCGTTCAGCTGTCCAGGAATGTCTCAAATGTATACTTTTATTACATAAAAAGACGTGTTCGGAACGTCCCTGGGCAAGTAGGCCTACCCATGGTGAAATCAAAATGGCCATTAAAGATTTTCATCCATAATAACTTTTATTTTTAGTTGATATGTAAATGGTTCTAATGAAGTATTTTTGTCCAGTACAAATATTGATCTTGTTTATATTGACATTGTTTGTATTTTGTAGACAAATATATCTTGTTTATATTGCTTATATTGATATGACAGGGCACCGGCTCAACCACTTTGAAGTGTCACTACTTCCATCCTACTCAACTAACACATATCCTGGTAAGTTGATATTTCTGTTATTATGTGTACAACCTTATTGTTGATCAGCTAATAGTTACACACACTCAAGCGTTTCATATGACATCCTCCACAGAGCAGCACCCAAGTAACCCCGCCCAATTTGGGTTACGTCACAACTCGTAATCACGTGTCACACTGTGGAAATATGGCATATGTCATATGAAAAACCTGTTTCTTGTACGTAATGATCCAGTAGTATAGTCGAATAGGTAGATACCAACAAAATGTTGACGCCTCATAAACTTACATATTTCACACTACTGTGCTACGTTTCGGGGAAACATTTCCGCTTCGACAACATTATGTTATTACCTATTATGAATCCAGCACCTTTAATTAAAACTTCTAGTGAAAGATAGTACAGTCGAAATGTTGTATATACATATATCAGTCAACCTGGATGAGTAATCTTCACAATGTTATAACCGTCGTTTTCATAAGTATGGGTGTGCATTAATGTTGTTATTATGACAGCTGGAGGCAACCTATGCTTTTTCCACTCAACACCTCAAAACACCTCAGAACTGGTGCTAAACATCCAATGCAACTCTATCGTGCTTGGCCGTTACCTCACGATCAGGATGCCAAACATCGAAGAATTTTTGACTCTTTGCGAAGTTCAAGTCTTCAAAATAGGTAATGGTTAGCGTGTGTGACATCCTAAAGTAAGTAGCGCTGCTAATGTTTTTAAATTGAAAAAAAACCCACCACAACACAGTTAACTTAGTGATAAAATGTATTAAAGTATTGTAAGGAAACTTACCAAAACTGGTTTTATATTAAAACATATGTGATTAGATCAATCATTTCTATTGTGTTTGATTTCATTTTAGTCTATTGCAGTGGATGCAGGATTCCAAAAGAACCGGTTGTGAAACACCAACAAACTAGAGAGTTGAAACAATAAATTAAGAATATAAATGACAATGACAATGACACTTTTATTTTTCAAACTAAACGTTCATATAAAATACATATAAATATACACTATATACAATCAAAATGCAAGGTATAAAATCATTTAATAAATAAAACATTTCACCAATTCAAGTTCATTGGACTTTTATGCGTGAAGAAACTACTAAAAATACTACACTTGACTAAATGTTATCACTGTTATGTAACCGTTCTTGAAAACTATAAACATATTTTCTATATAGTTCATTAAAACTATCTACTCCATATTTTACATAATATTGTGATATACTACATCTTCTATCAATGAGCATGAGTGATATAAAAATATTATTATTGCAACTCTTAGCTTCATCAAAGATACTTTCTTAAACTTACACTACAGTGGACTGCAATAACTATGACTAGATTACTGAGTAATCTACTCAGTCCTGCAGTGGGGTGATTCATTGTGAAATTCATTGTGCTTGTAATTTCGTGAAATAATAGACTTAGCAATGGGCATTTTACAAATAATATAATCTAAATTACTGTGACCAATCACTTTTGAAAATCATTATCAGATTTAAGTAAATGAGCAGTGTTAGAGAAAGTGAGTTTTTGTGTGTGAGAGGTGTTAGAGGCGAGTTTTTGTGTGAGCTCTGTTAGAGGGTGAGTTTTTGTTTTTCATCTGTTTTAAGGTGTGTGAGTTGGATGCAGGCACAGTCTAAAAATTATTTAATGCAAGGACCTGTTATCTTGAATGCATCTAGTTCCATTTTACTCTAATTGCGTGTATTTTCTCTTTGTTTTTCTAGAGGCTGCAGTGTTCATGTGATGCATCATTGTCAACTTACTTTGATCAATATAATTGATATGAAAAAAATAATTCACCATAATTATTTGCTTGATTAGTGTTATTTTGTAGTCATCATCTGTAATGTAAAAGCTAAATAGGTGACGAGTGCAATGACATGTATTTAGCATGGACACTAATGTTACGAATGTAAACAGCAGTAGCATAATGGCACGATAATTGATTTACACGGTTGTGAGTGTTGTCATATTCTTACAAAATGTTTTACTTTATTTGGAGTGATCATGTTTACAGCATGGTATCTGATGATGGAACAGACAGCAGACTCTCTGTTATCATCAACAGCCACAACTAAAACCGGTTACATGGAGGTAGATATTGGTATCATTTCAAACACATTTGGATATGGTGTGTGTATTTCACATCAACCCACCTATAATCCTGTTTCTATCTTATGATTTCAGATCTTACAGTGTGCTGCGACGCTAAAAATAGAACTCATCCTGTTCTATTTTGAGATTACCAGTCAATGCATATGTTATTGAAAACATATTGAAACAATGTGTAAGGGGCAAATTGATTACAAGAAGAACATATCTTGATCCGCATAATGCATAGGGAGATCTGTCATATTAAACATGTCAGATATTACACACAAAACCAGTAGGCACAGGTCTACTAAGTACAGATTTTAATCCCCCTTAGATATTAATCCCCCTCGTCTAGCATACAAAGCCAATCTGGGGGCATTATAATCCCCGGCTTAAAATATCTGTATTAAGTGGGCCTGTGCAGTAGGACAGTGTGATAAAACGAACATGAGCTTTGTGATACTTTCGAAGATTACAGCAAGGAAAATCACTTTTGATGATTGGACCGATGAGCACTTAATATTCATGAATCGGTTTAATGGTTTACTTGATAATTCATTCAATAAAGATTGATGAACACTTGGATCATATGCCACGCGGCTTATTGAACTGACAAATAATGGTATATTACTGATAAATGATCACAAATGTTTGTGTGTTGATAGATACGACAGTTTTTCTTGTAAAATGGCGACTTCTGAGTGCGCTATGAACGACTTTAACATTAACTTAACATTAACTGTCCAGAAAATATAGTTCATAACCTGTTTGCGTTGTGTTTACATTCTGATGGCGGCTGTAAGAATGACGTGACAAATCTTCTGAATCTTGTCCTTTGTTGGGCAATATCTATAATATTATGTCTCCTTGATTTGATATGATTTCCGTCGTGATTACTTTCTATGGATACTCTGTAAAAAAAATGATGAAGTTGTTGTCGCAAGCATAAAAATTGGATAATTTTGATATTAGAAACCAAAAGTGCACTAGATTATTTTGTAAAAGGGTAAGGTCTTAAGAATTGTTTGCAGAAAATCTGATCTTCAAAATATGCTCACTATCTAAATATCCAAGTGAAAAGATATTATATAAGAATGTGTAATTAAAACTATGATAACATTAAATTTTCAAACTGATGACAGTTGGAGATATTAAAAAACCGGCACTGGGAAAAGAGTTGGCGAGTGGGAAGTGGAAAACGTACGTGTAGTTATGTATTACATCTTGTTTGGTTTATTATTTGGTATTCAGTATTCTAGTAATAATTACTAACCATCTGATATCTTATGTTATCATGGTGTATGTGTGATTTGGGTGTGTAATACTCTATAATTCTCTAATTTATATTGTTAGTTCATTTCTATATACAATGTCAATGTAATGTAAACATAATGTAAAATATAAATGTAAAATGATCATGGAACATCCTCTTGAAACTAGAAATATATTTCTACGAATATCTATGGCACGTATTAGATTACAAAACCACCAAATTCAGCTCTGATCAAACTGTATGTGACAATGTCCTTTTCTGTTTAAATTAGTTGAACATAATAAACATTTTACAGTATATTGCAAGTCTACACATTAAGCATTACCCATGGACACCATACTGATGGATCATTTTAAATCCAAGATGAAGATATGCTGTACTGTAATTCTTAAGGTATACAGCAAGCCGAATTGACTTTGAATTCTAAAAGTTGTTGAATAATCTGGCAGTTCTTATTGTTCTTATGGTGACAAAAATATTTCTTCCTGTGTCCAATATTCAAATTTAACAATTCCTGCTGGTGTGTTGCACATGATATAGTGCTTTCTTGAGTAATATATTGACATTGAAAAAAGTTTTGTTTTTCAAATTTTAGACCCTAAAGTTTGAACCACTATTACTTTGTTGCTATCAATTGACTGTGGATAAAGATGATGTTGTTAGATACTAAAATATGTTGCTTATACCCTTGCATCATCATAGACTGAAAGTATTGCCCCGTTGTAGCCATATTTTGGAATCAAAGTGACCAATACCCATGGCTATTTACTTCTTGACGGGAGTGTACTTGTTGTATTTGTGTGCCATAATTGTACACAGTCGATCTAATTATTATTGTAATATACGCCCCCATCTGTTAAACACATTATTCTAGCAAAGAGCATGTTTCCCAGCTACGAAATACTTAAAAACATATATGAAAGAAACACGGAGAACAAACACAGCTGGACCATCGGACGCACCTTTAAAACAGATTAGTGTAACAACAACAAGCAACAGTCACGTTGACAAATGACCACTGACCACTCATTAGCCGCTGACCGCCGCATCTACTGACCATTTGTCACGGCGGTTTGTTGTCTTTCCATCCCATGGCAGACACATGAAAGGTGAGAAACTGCGCATTCCGCAGATGTCTTCTGCTAATTACTGCAGCAGTGTTAAATGACAGTGCTAGGGGGCGGGGGGGGGGGGGGGGGTCATACACACCGAGACAGTGTGGCATACACACAGACCACCCCACAGCAGAGAGGTGCCAGTACGCTTTGTTAAAGAGGAACTCTTTGTCATTGGTGCTTCACATGAATGTTGAGTGTATACGTATGAGATATTTTCCTTTTTTTTGTTGAAGAACTGTCATTAAGCAACTAAAAGTCTAATTCTCCTTTGACTGCAATGTTCAATGTTGGCAAACTTATATTGTGCTGGTTTAACATTGTGATCACTATCTGTTTTACGTATACAGTCTATACACCATGTCATTGAGATGCGTCTTAGAGGCTTTTGCATTCTAATGTTTGGTCGGATTCTCATTTGTATATGTAGTAGGCCTACTAATGATATCAATACAATACTGGCCAAGTATATAAGATGGGGAGCTACAGAGGCAACAGTTCGTCCCTGTAACCTTTTAACAGCCCACTGCTTGGGATGATGATGATATCATTTCAATTCTGGTCTCACAACTCTACGGCCGTGAGTTCGAGACCCGTCCGGGCAATTTGTTTTACAGGGTTGGGGAAAGACCCTGTCTCCAAATACACGTAGAACCACCAATATCTATCAAGATAGAACTGCATTTGCTAGAGATGTGGTACGACGGAGCCAGATGAACAAAACATGATACTGATACAGCCAATCCCATAAAAGTACACGATCTAACAAACAGATACAACTCAAAAGCCATATCCGTGAAAACAGCAGAGTGCGGCCCTTTAACCAGCAGGTGCGCGTGACACGTGACGGCAGGTGCGATGAGCAGCACATTCCGCCATTCGCCAATTTGTCGGCTGCGTCAGGACGGACGCCTGTTCGCGCACAGCTGGCGGCCAGGCCGTCAGGACGTCAAAACACTCGCCTTCCCATCATACCTCTCCGCACGGGCGACGTAAACAGTTTGATGAGTTTCTCTCTCTCGCTGCAAGTCAATTTGTCGGAGGCTAATTTCAGTCATTTCTGCGAAAGTTCAAATGAGTTTTCGGTCGGGGATGCTGCTTTAGAAATGCTGTGAACGTGTAATTAGTTTCTGCTAGGAATGTGTTTAATTTGGTTTGGTTTATAGCTACGGGTCTATAAATCCTGTGCTGAGCAAAGAAGTCATACCCATCTATTCGTATTGGTTGATTGAAGAAATGCGTGGTGTCTTAAAATGACTATTAAAGCATAATTCATCCACATCATTTTATGTATACGAAAATTGATAGTCAGAAACTTAAAGCAACTTATCTTCTCATAACAGGTGCAATTAGAAATACAAGTTTATCTTTCCCATAGTCAATGCATATCGATATTTAGCAACAATAATAAGTCATAACAACGAGTTCTTTATTGTTCAAGCTAAACCATCATTCATCACTAACTTCTATTTCCCTAAATATTCACTTGAATATAGAAGCCTTTGCACGCCAAACAGTATCTTATGTTATATTAACAAAACGCTTGTCAGAAAATATCATAATCTGCAGCGGAAAACAAGTAAACAAACTTGGCGCTGCGACCACGTGGTAATAAGAGAAAAGTGAATTGGTTTCCGCCGGGTGTAGCTGGCGAGTAGCCTTTGTCAGCGGCACCGACCCGTTCACACGTCACTAGGTGCTTAAATCACAGCGTTTGCTGAACACAGGGTTGAAAACTACACCGTTGTTTTATAGCTACTGACATGAAAATTCAACATCTAATTTGTAACCGGATTTCAGTGTTTGTGCCAATACAAGACGCATGGATAAATGCCGTTTGTGAAACCGAGCAGAGGTTATACAAGGCCTGTCAGTAAGAGGTGAGTTTATGTTAATTCACGGGCTTTTGGATTAGAGTATGTTTAAGGTTATGATGGTGTTTATTTCATTTTAGAATTAATATGTGCATGCCAAGATACTTGATGTGTTGAATGATGACTGTCACAAATAATCTGAATCTGTAAAAATCAATCATGTTGATAACAAACGTCGTATCCCACAAGTAGAATTAATCAATGCTACGAGAATGCATATAGATCAGCACGATTTCCGAATAAAGGTCTAAGTGTTATGAACCCAAATTCTACATACACCTGTGTGTATAATGTGTGCCTTGCAGAATCTTATGCAGTCTTTTAATAACAGGCTCCTATTTATTTTTAAACATAATTGGTAGTTTGTTGGATGTAAAAAGGAAGGAATGAAAACGAATTCAGAGTAGCGCTGATAGGGCACTACTCTGTACATTAATATAAAAACAGTGACAAAGATGGAAAATTGTTACTTTATGTGCATGATCCCAATTATGATATCATAGAAATTACCAGCGTAAAAAACAAGCAATATTTGGAGCTTTTATTCAGCAATAAGTTTGGATCGACAGGTATGTAGACTATTCGCTGATCCCTCTGCAGATATCTACCTTATGTTTAATTGTGACTTGTAATTTGATGAAGCTGTCTGATTTCGCACCTCCACACGACTGAGTTTTACAAGAACATTGCGCTATCTGTATTTTAATTTGAAAGAACCTCAGGACACGCCGTAATACTTTGTTAGACCGTCACGCAAGTGTGTTATCCTTTTCCAGTGATCTCTTTTCTTCCACACTGATACTGTCACATGCACCTCGTTAGGTAATTTGTAGTTGTTAACATTGTCACAATCAGTATGATCCCAGTCAGTAAAACATAAACTGCATTTTGCTCAAGCGTTTATCAAAAGTCATTTGATCAGTTCAACTGGCGTAATTTCATTTGACATGCGATCACATAGACAATAAAATTATTCAGTGAAGACTGAACTTCATGCAATACACGCCACACTCCATAAAATCAGTTATTATACTTTTTTTTTTTTAGCGTTTTAGGCCCTAGTGATAATATCTTGTGAGTTTTAAAAGAACATCATCATCTTGGTGTCATCACAATTTAATCTCTTCTAAAACTACCACTAGTAAAAGCTAAACTTCACAAAGACTGCATACTACATGTATCTTTTTACTCTGTGATTTTTTAGAACATGTCCATCTTGGATTTATCCCTCTCTCTTCCCCGCACTACTTTCCGGACGCGCTCTGATTCGACAGAGACAAATCGCTCTTTGTTCTTCCGCGCTCATCAATTCTCGGCTGCGTTCTACCAAATTTGGGGGCGTGTCTTTTCCGGAGAGACTCGTCACTTGGGTCACCTCCCAAACACGACCACGCGCCTGTGGAGACCACGTTTCTGCACGATTTTTTCACACCACCTTGGATCCACGGGATTGTACGATACACGTTGTCTCCATGTCGGACACCTCTCTCCTGTGGACGCTTCAAGGGAGCTTGTGGGAGGTTCCGCCGTACTGGTTCTCCTCTTCCGCTTTGAGCAAGCGATACAAGATGGCAGATGGTTTTTGTGTCTATCTAGAAATAATGATCGTCTCCGGTGACTATTTGTCATAATAATTGTTGTTTTTAATCACCAATTCGACGGGAGATTTCTCCAATGGGCTCTCTGTTAATTTGGTTGACGGTTCACTTCAGTTCTAACCATTGCCGACTTCACCAACTTACAGATCTCTACAGATCATACCGGTGTAACCAGAGTGCCCAATTTTGGTTATAATATGCTGAACCTCCCACTAAATATAGAGCATTAATGTGTGTGTTTTTCCACATGAAAAGCAAGTATCAAAATGAATACTGTGTAAACTGATTTTGAAAACCATTACTCTTGAGCTACCTCTAATAAAATACTAGCAAATGAAAAACATCTATGGGATAAAAACTTCCTGCCGGGCATACCGCAAATGTCTGAGTGCGCGCCAGTGTACAAATAACGATTGCCAGTGGCTAATGAAATAACCTCGGGGACGAATATCCATCACGGTCTTACTCATTTGTGGCCATTTTCCGGGAAGTCCACCTCGGCAGAACCTCTATGCAAGACCACCTCATGGCTGGCCTCATGGGGTCGCAGTAGACAGGTGGTCTCTTTACAGAGACTCACGGCGGTTATTTTATGAACGTTTAAGACCGCCTGCAAATAGTCTTATCCTAGAGATGGTCACTTTCTGGAGGTGGCCGCCTGTGGGTGTTGTACTGTACTGCTGATGACGTATTGACGTGTACGTGACGTGTACGCGGCACGTTTGTGACGTTTGGGACAGCAGCTGTCAAGGTCCATGGGGGCTTGGCCGGGATACACGGATTTAGATGGATCGGGGCAGTTTTTTTCCCTGGACACTTCACTTCCCACTAGATGGTCATCGGTCATCGTGGGATATGCGTGCTCGCAAAAATGGTGAACATCCTCCAAATTACGATCTGCTGAGACCACTTGAGGCCAGTCCCTTGGTGACCGTTAGAGAGAGGTTCACTACTGGACATGATGCCATGGATCGCATGCAGTGCAACGTGTCTATGTGGACATCTACGGCAGAAGTGAAAGGTGATCCTCATAAGACAGGTGTCCTCTGAAGAGAGGCTTATTATAGGCAGATCCAGGTTTTTGGAAAAGCGGTGGGGGGACGCACGTAAGGAAGGGGGGAGCGCATTTACTGGATTTCATGAAAAACCCTGTGAGAATGAAGTATTTTGGTGGGAAAAGGGGGGGGCGTGCCCCATGCGCCCCCCCCCTGGATCTGCCTATGGTTGTCTGTATGAAATCATGGGATACGTGGAAAGCATCCACGTCATACAGCAAGTGTCCTTACTGTATCGTGGCTCATCACTTTAATATCCACCTGCTGTCATAGCGGCCTCGTTGCTGCATCACGTGACTCGTGAATAATTGATCACGTGACGCCGTAAATAGCTCCCAACGATCGCCGCTTCCGGGAAGAGTGTAAACACGGAGGGCGTTTTATATTGAGCCCGTCTAGCCGTCACAAATGTTCGTCCCTGATTGTTTGTATGTGACAGGATACGGGGTTTGCTCTATTCGTAAAACCCTGTGGCGTGTGCGGTGTAAAGAAGATTGCCATAGACCGACAATGGAAGGAAAGATAACTCTATACCTTCTTAGAAACAACGATGCAATGCGACACGACTGGTTCTGTGTTATTATTTGAGAATATCTAACCTGAGCGTTACATTCATTATTCGAAACAGATATCTAACAACAGAAAGCATCCGGGTAGATTACTCTGAAGTTTTATTAGTTGAGTTACAATTAACTTGCAAAATGTGATATTGTACAATTCCAATTGCACCGAATTCTCAACCACAAAGATCTTCTAAAAATCCTTATGGGGCTCAATTTTGGCACGTAACCAATAAAAGTGTACTTCCCAGATAGCAATATTGCGTCATTCTTACTAATGCTTCAATCACTTCAGACAAACAACCTCCTCTTTCAGTAGCCTACACCTACTCGGGGGGGGGTACTTCCATAGTGGTTGCCCTATACGGCATGTGCCACTGATAGGGGTCATCTTTTTCAACCCTGCAGTTTCACTAGGGGTCACCTTTTCCACTACTCATTTTCACTAGCGGTCATGATTTCAACATTCCAGCCAGTTTCACTGAGGGAGGTTCAATCTCGAGGCTCAATATCTATCTCTTTTCGTGTGATTTTGCATTATTGAGCCATAAAAAAGCATAGAAGGTAAATATAAGTTGTAGAAAATCTTGTTTTCATTACAGTATCACATAGAATAATACCCCGTGGGGTAAAACCCCAATGTTTTCTTCCCGTGGTTTCACTCGGGATATCATTTTCATAGTTTCACTGGTTTCACTAAGGGTATGATTTTGGACCTTCAGTGGCACCCCGCTACTCATTCACCCCGGAAGTAACCCCCATTCCCCACCCCCACCCCCACCCCTAGTACACCTAACACATGATTTGGATACGATTTCAGTGTTTGGTTATCCACCAACGCTGTGGAAGTGACGCTGTTCTCTCCGAGCACTTTTGAACTAATTTGTTATAGTATTTTTTTTTATTTCAAAACATTTAACACGCCTGCGGCTAACTTCATCATGTTCTGACAAAAATAGAGCGAGAAAACAGCATGTTCGTCCTGAAATGTTCATATTCAACTGATTTTGTTGATCCACGCACCAAAGCCGTGTTTTGTCACGTGATATCTCTGTCTGCGCAATGATTGACAGGCGCAGCTGACGTAATATTAGGAAAAGGTGTGACACGAGAACAGCTGAACCCGCTCAAACCCGCTCCTACGCCAGCAACTGTGGGAGGTTTCCTGCTGGAATGTTGAACGATTTGTAGGATGTAGGACATCAACTATTAGCAGGGGGTGGAAAATGTGTATGACGAACAGTTATAGCATGTAATCTCTGACATACATATAACATAACAATGGGGTCAGATTGTCCCGAATACTAAAAAGAAAGAAAGAATCACGTGCGGGCTTGTAATGTCTGTAATCATGGTCAATCGTTTCTTCACATGGCTGTTTAAGCCTTTGTCAAGGCACAGAATATCATTTTAAAAGATTACTGAAACTTGTGATCATTGCACTCATCAACAACCCCAGTCTAAATGTCTCAGCTTAGCGAGATGATATTCTAACTCCAGGCTGTTAGAGTCGGTCAAATATGTGCTATTGCATTGACAAAGGAGTTGTATTCTGTGTGGGTGGTGTTTTATATGAAGGAAACTAAATACGAATAACTAAATATTAAATAGCACAGCTTTTAGAAACACCAGGCTGTTTTTGCAATTTGCAAAACTTTTATGTTCTGTGCATTCTCATCAAAAGCATGGTAGGTGTGAACATTGGTGAGACTGTGGCTGGGTGTGAGGTCAGTAGAACTGTATTCTTGGTTCACCTTTTCTGATTGATTGGTGTACATCAGGCACGTTATTACAGCCTACAGACCGTGACGCAAATACTGTAATTTATCCTGAGCTTTCCCATCAATGCCGGGATTGGTTCACCCAGCAGAGAGTTAGCAGGTAATGGAGGTCACGGGGTCAATCTCTGTGGCAGTTAGGATTACGTGTACACCGCGGAACGTGATTACGTATACTCCGTGGGTGGCTTGGTCACGGTCCACTGGCTTTGAGTGTACAGAGGAACCTCTCAGTTAAGACAAGCCGGGAGTTGGCCTCAAGTGGCTTCAATAGAGAGGTGGTCTATTTATGGAGGTTCCTTTATTATGAAGGTTTCGAACGGCAACAATTATAGAGGTGGTCTCTTCAGCGAGGCATTTGATTCTACTTTTGTTCTATTTTACTGTCTTATTTTCTAACGTGGTGCTCTTAAAATGCAATAATACCCGTTGTTCCTAAATTCCTTTCATTCTTATTTTGGAACTATGATTATTTTGAAAAGGGCACTGTGGAACTGAAACATGGTATAAGAATGAAAAGAGTGTTGGACCGACAGGTATTTTTGCATTTTAAGAACACTTTAGACCACGTTAGAAGATAAGTCAGTAAAAATAGAACAAGGAGAGTAGAATCAAATACGAACATATGCTCCATACCAAATCTCAAGCATCTTATATACTTCATAGAGGCGGTCCCAATACATGAATAGTAGGTTGTACTGTATTCGAGGGCGGCTGGATGTAAGTCGGGCACAGAAGTTAGTGTTGGTTCAACTGGGTGTCATAAATACACATCTTGAACACACACAACTGATAAAATAGATGCACGCACCAGAGCTGGCAAATCGCTCAGTGCTTTTGAAAACAAATTGCCTTTCCCCCTCTGGGAAAATACTGGGAACTGGGTTGTTTCCCATAAGAGACAAGCGTGTCTCTCATGTCCGTGTACTGACTTCTTGGAAACTACAAAATACAGCAGATACAAAGCATCGGGTAGTATATACATGTACTAGTATATACCTACAACACCCTGATTTATTTAAGGCTTAATAATAATCATGCATAACTTATTGAAATATGTTGGAGCGTTGCTCATAGGCATCCCCGTGAACTAACCATCAAGACTGATAATGATTGCTATAATCAATGATACCCAAAAATGTCATTTTCATTGTGGTGTAGGCCTCTGCTATTCACGAACTTTTCTGCGTACGAAACCCATACCATTTGCCCCCCCCCCCACACACACACACACACGCGCGCACACGCACACTCACGCACGTTGGTTCGCCGGTTGTCAGATCTAAAAGGAAAAGGCTACGTTGAGCTTAGGACCAAATAGAGAGCAGCAGGAAATGGGCCTGAGAGGACGATACATCATGGTCATTCCGCTGTGAGCAGGTCTCATCCATCCTGGTAAGAGGGTGTGCTCTGGAACATATACAGGGTGTTTGAGGAAAGATATAGTCTGGCTAAATATAGGAATGTAGTAATAAAAAGACATTTGGACAGACGGATAATGTGTTCACGTTTTGGCCATCACACGGGCAGTTCAGGGTTATATGTTCATTTTTGAAAAAACGTGTGTGTGTGTGTGTGTGTGTGTGTGGTGTGTGTGTGTGTGTGTGTGTGTGTGTTTGTGCAGCAGGCTTTTGCTGTGCTCAGAAGAAATATATGCAAAATATACTGGGCTGAATTTCCTGAACTTACACTGTAATCTGTTCAGGAAAATTCAAACTGCAGCTGGCTAAGTATACGCTAATATACGCTAATATATGGCGACCTGGGAAGTTTCTAGCCCTCATATGCCTCCTCTCTGTATGCTAATGTCTCTCTCCACGTAAGGGAGGACCGGGGGTAGGGTAGGGGCCCATTTTCTTAGGATTTTAGGCATGTTCGCCCAAAATGACGCGTACCAAACCAAAAATCCCTTAAGTTCCCCACGCCCCCTCCCCCCGTTTTTTCAAAAACCTCGATCAGCCAATGTGGGTTGACCTCCCCATGACTTAACCCCACAAAACCTAGACAGGGTTTAGTCATCACTGTGTTTGTTGGCACGTACTGAATTTTTAATTTCAGAAAACTTTGATCTACCAGTCCCCCCCCCCCCCCCCCACCCACCCCACCCACCCACCTTGTCGTCATAACGTGTACAATGCGCAACTGCAATTTCTTAGTTCCAAAGCGGAAGTGCTGTGTACTGAAGAGCTGCGTGGTTAACAGACCATCTAAGAAGGAGAACACCCAATAAGATGGCGAGGTCACTGCACTGGCTAAATCCATTGTTCTATTGAACACATCTAGCTAAAGATTGGGAAGCTAAATCATCATCAGTAAAGTTGCAGTGACTGACTATGTTTTAACACAATGATACTTAAAACTGTGTCGGCATCCTGGCTAAAGTACACAGAGAATGTAGATCTACGCCGCGTAGAGAGAAGCCCATTGTCGTAAAAACGCCGCTTTATGCTAATGCCCCAGCCCCCCAATCTCCTCATCCCCCCGCCCCGGCCACTGCTCCGTCTTCATTAGCCGCTAACTGCCCTCGTGAGGCGGTGGAGACGTGAGTCACGCGGCCCGGAGAACACGGGGCGTGCGCGCAACGTCAGGAACGTTTTTAGCGTTCCTGTGACTCCTGCTTGGAAGTTGGCGCAACGTTAACATCAATTGAGGACGTGTGCCCCAGCATCATGGGTGGAGTGTGTGGTGTGTATACTACAATGATTTACAAACACTAGACAATACACACTTAAACTTTACTATTACAATATTTCTATATAATAATGGTAATGTGTATGTTATGTATATATCTGTGTGTTTGTAAATCATTGTAGTATTCATACCACACACCCCGTTCATGATGCTGGAGCCCATGGTTGAGGGTGTTAAATGGTGGTAAGACCAGGCAAGTCCTTGACGTCAGTATTTATAAATGAGCATTGATATGACGGTATGTTGCCTGGATGCATAAAATACATGTACTTCTGAACAATGGCCCGACACTTTTCATGTGAGTTTTGGCATCTTCTGCGGGTTTCATTTGCTTGAAACCCATGAGATTACTTGATTCCACACTCCCGCACCCCCCTTGCCAAAAATCTAAGAGATTCGAAGGTCGAGGTGGATTGTGGCGAAAAGGCAAGAAAAGAAACCTACAAGTGGCAATATCCCACCACCGTTCCATGAGCCGTGCCGTGTCCGCTGGGTGTCATGCTGACTCAATGCGCATGTGCAGCAATGAAACTGGCCAAGCAAAGTGCAGAAATGGTTGTGGTGGGGGCGAGGGAGGTATTAAGGACTCCCCCCCCCCCCCTCCACCGCGTGACAGGCTTCTAAGGTCCGGTTTTAGTACAGGAAACTGTGGCTAGTCACTTTTGTTCTAAAGATGATTTGGGGTATTTATTTAAACAATGAAATCTTTCCACACTGACCTCTTGCCTACAAGGTCCGTGCACAGTGTTGGAGTTTTGTGTTTTATTGAAGCTACATAAACGGCCTACTTCAGGAATTATTCCTGTTATCATGAACACAAAAGATGGAACCCAATGATGTAGTCAAAACTCTTTACATCGTGCATAGAGTTGAGGAAACGGCGGAGGGGGGGGGGGGTTAAAACTTTGCGTATGTTTGACAACCCTAATAGCACACTAACTTGATACTAGATATCAACAACATCTCCAGATGGGGTGTTCATTGTGGCTAGGAAAATATTGAAAAGTATGCGATAAAAAATGATCAGTGATACTTCAAAAGCGATTATGTTTCGGCGCTACACTGTTGTTGTCTCAAAAGAATACTACAGTAATTCTTCAATAGAAACAAATACTGCTATCTATTACATAAGCCCCGTGAGAGTGATTGGATTGAGCGGCTGTGTTCACTGAGGCGTGACGCTGATTCCGTGAGGCTGCCCACGTGTGCTTCCCTTTCTGGTGATATTGAGCCCAGTAATTAAGCGACACTTCTGATGAATTGGCCGTGTTGAATGGACGTTCCCTTCTGAGTTGAGTGAGCTTCATGGCTCTACGTGTGAGTACTACTTTGGTACATTGTGTGAGCTCGTATGCGTTTACAGATGTAATTCGTGTTTACGCCTTCTGTTGTTGGTGGGATGCTAAATGCTTGCTTTTATACGTTTGAGCTACATGTAAATTCCTTCTATTTATTTTTTATATATATATTTGCTGCTGTTTGTCCGTCCTCTTGAAGGAAGGTGAGTATTATTACAATATATATGCCATAAGAATGGCTTAGCAATGAGAGATGTGATATATGTGTACGGTTGCGCTGTAACTGAATTCAATGCCCGAGATTAGCACCAAACACAGACGTCACGATGTTCGCAGCCTCCAAAACTCCTTGTCAGACAAATTTACAGCAGAGCCGTGAAATCACGTGATTCCTGGCGCCTTGCCACCGTCAGTAATCTGTTACACACTCACCGCCGCCAAATGTCAATCGCGAAAACAGACGGCGATTTTGTGGCAACATCAAAGATGACGTTAATCGACAGCGTAGATGAGAAAACAGTGCGCTGTTCCGCGCGGTGATCGTTCTGCGTTCCGCCATTTTGTATCAACTTCCCAGCAGGTGCCCGCGTGGCCTAATAACTTGTTACCACTTGGTTTTACACCGCCCGAGTCAAATGGTTTAAATATTTACCACATGTGTGTAGTGCTGATTCGCATCTAGAAGTCAGTTGCTTACACAAAAACCTTGACTTGTAAGTTTTAGAGAAACTTGTCTCAATTTTTGACGCACCGTATTTTAGCGTGATAGAAACAGTAACGATTCGCATCTTATCTAGAAACAACTTACAACCGTTTCAAAATGTTATGAACCTACGTAACGGTATTGCACTTAATGCCTTATCGTCTATCCTTCTCTCATTACAAATTATGATTGGGGAACAGGGGAAGAAAACGTATCAATTCTCACATTGACGTCGCATCCCCCGCCCACGTTATTGTTTATCCCGGCAGCTTCTTTGTAGCCAACAAATATGAGTCGTGTAGCGAGTTCGCTGATTGAAAAAGATAGGGAAAGGTCAGATGTCAAGCAGGAGAAGTCATCAGTTCGCTGGCTCTCTATGTGTGAAAACTACACAGTTAGTTAGCATTCAATCTGTATGATTGATGTGTGATGTTTGTAACAGTATTTCTTAGTTTATACAACACTAGATTTCAAGCGTTTCAACAGTTCACACTTTCCAACACACTTTGGAGCATAACGTGATGAGATGTGCACCATTTACATCTAAAGGTTGTTCTGTTTTTCTTCTTTAAAACATTTCTGTTCATCATGATTGTTTCTTATTGGCAGAACGTCTGCTATAAATTTACGAAAACTACATAACGTGAAGATAGACAGCAACAAAAACAGCATGAAAGTTATATATACATATTACGGGGGAACTACGTACATATAAATGTAATAGTTCATAGTAATAAGCAGTAAACCTGCCAAAGTGTGAAGATCAGACAAATAACAAACAGCAGCAGAATTTAAATGCGGCAAACTCTTATTAAAATATTTTCCTTTGCCCGTTTAAAAAGACTCCAGTATGATACTGAAGCTACAAGCACCACTTTTCCATGCCTATTAAACCCCGCACATAAGGCATTGCCTGTCCACAGTCGCTTATATGCACCCTGCCCCCAGCAATATACACGGGCAAGTCGGCCCCGCATTCACGTCTCTGCCGGGCTCCCGCTGGGGCTTTGTCCGGGGGCAGAGGCGAGACGGGCCCGTGAAGCACATACGTCTCTATTGGACGGTGCTTATGGTGACATAGTCAGTGGGGTATGGCTCCGTGTGGCCGCCTAGAACACATTAGTTATAATCGCAAACTCATCAGCGCTATTTTAAGCTGGTGTAAATCAGCCAGCGAATATTCATTATTTTTCAAAATGTTTCCAAAATGGTTGCCACCGTGCGGAATCAGCTTCGGCGTGCGGATATTTACAGGCAACGTCATTAATTTAATAAAATGCCTTCAGTAAGATATTGTTCAAGCGAATTCAGTGAAATTACGTTTCATAAGAGAGAGCCTTCCAGAGAATGATGTTCCCAACCAAGCCTATCATTAATAATAAAAAAATGTCTTCAATTTGTTGTTCAAGTGAATGTACTTTTCACATTACACGCGAGAAAGCCGTCTGCTAAACCATGCTGCTGTGGATGCATTTGAAATATGTGTCGTTTGGAGAACACATGTGAGGCGGCTATACGTCTTATCTAAGTTATCAGAGTGTCAATAACTTGACACGGTGGCCCTTCCGTGCCAAGACGGCGTATTTCGGGGCGACCCGGTCTCTTTCCGCCTCTCCAGCCTCTCCACTCCAGCGAGACGTGCCCCAGCCCGGTCTAGCGGCTGTCAGATCCACCAGCAGCTTGTGTAACAGCTCTCAAGAGGCCCGGGTCGGTTTGTTTTGCTGTCGACGAGGTCGCGTTTTTATGACCCTAAATTACATTGCCGGTTTTTTTATGTAGACCATTCTTAACGGTGTCGGTTTTTACAGTAGGAAGGTGTGTGGAATCCAGTGAGAGTGGTGTGGATGTTGATGGGGTCACTCGGGGCTGAGAAGCAAAGCTCTAAGTTGAACGCATCTTGCCGTAGCAAGGTAACATCTATCAACAGTTTATTGATATATGTTCTGAAGAACCCCCGAATTGGTGAAGATGAGTTGAACGGTGTATCTTGAAATCAAACATAAACGTGTACGTTGCATATGATCTCAGAAAAGGGATTTACAAGTTAAATATAGAAGTCTGAAGAAAAACAACAACGTTTGCAAGCTGTGATTTGTCACTCCTGCAAACCTGCAAACTACAATACACTTTGATTTAGGGTTATATATCAACAGTTCGTGTGTATATCGTGTCATGTGCCGATTTGCAATCCAGAAACCTTCCCTCCTCGTGCGACCAGAGTATCAATACACGCCAGTAGGTGGCAAGACGATCCGCTTACATGGATTTTCTGGGGTTTCTGCTCGATCTTCATCAATATAATGAGTTTCTATCAGCAGGCTTGTGTGTATTAGCATAACAATTTGAGAGAAAGCTGAATTTGAAAGATAAAGGAGAAAGAGAAGGACAAGCAGCAGCAGCAGCAGCAGCAGCAGCAGCAGCAGCAGCAGCAGCAGCAGCAGCAGCAGCAGCAGCAGCAGCAAGCAGCAGCAGCAGCAGCAGCACCACCACCAACAACAACAACACAAAAACAATGAAATAATGAATGAGATTTTATTGGTTTTGTAAGAAAAAAAGTGAGCCTCCATTTGCGCGTCTCGGCGGGACAGTCCTCCTGACAGTGACGGATGCACCGAGTCAGCGGAGCGTGACGCCGCCGCCTGCTCATTGTGTCGCGTCTTTGAGCTTGTAGTGCAGACTTTTACTGCTGATTTTGTCATATTCCATACATCGTCGGTCTACGGGCATCTCTTTCACACAGTACTTCAGTGTTAGGGAACGATCATTATAACGATACCGGGGGGGGGGGGGGGGGTTCGTCCATTTTTTGGGGCGCGAAGAAAAAGTTAACCGACCCCCCCCTCAACATTTTGAAAAGTTGAGTGACCCCCCCCCCCCCACCCTCCGTTAAAGAAAAAGTCCTCTATATAGTCGTTGCATTACTAAAAGAAAATATTTGAAAAAGATATATACCGTACGTTGATAAAAAAAGTTCAGCGACCCCCACCCCACCCCCAAAGGGAATCAGAAAAGTTGGACCCCTCACACACCCCACCTTTTGGAACCCCTTCTGAATCATTATTTATGATCGTTCCCTTACATCAGCTCCCAGTTAATTATTTTCAACAACTTTAGATTTGATTAATAAGCATAAACAAGATGAGGATGTATTCGCTATAACATATGTTAAGCAGCAGTCAGTGAATCTCTTTGTCGACAGTCAGCAAGCGGCTGTAAAAATGTGAAAACCATGTGTGTGTCTTTTCTCAAACCCGCCAGTTTTTTCGTGATTTTTTCTTACTTCTTCCTCTTGTTATCTTATCTTCCCTTCTTTTTTTTTTTATTTTTTTTTTTATTCTAAACAATAAATATAGGATGGCGAGAGGAGAGGGGGGAGAGGGTGGGGTGGGGCTGGCATATACTGTGTGTTGGGATCCTTTCTGAGTTGTAAGTTGTACATTAGATATGAAAGTATTTTTATACATTTTATACTAAATCTATTGGAAGAATGTGATACATTCTCACTAAGAAATTCTTTAAATTATCACAACATAATTCGTAAATTGCATATGCGAACCGTGTAAACAACCTCCTTTAGCATGAAATTGTGAGCAGGAAAAAAAAAGAACGATTCATCCGCTCGTGAAGGCTGTCAAAATTCACACTCGGTGATGGGAAGTTTTCCACCAACTTTTCTTATCTGAATTACATAATGTCTGAGAACCACCAGTGCTGTATGTCAGGTGACAAATGAAACTCTTTGATGTGCACACGAGGTGAAGCGATGACTTACTGAATATCTGACCTTTGCCTATAGCGATAGACCAAGTTAACAGTTTAAACTCGTAGTCTAATTAACTGTAAAACAATGAACAAACATAACTAAATCTACGCGAGTCTCAAAATCAGCGACATGCTGAATAGAAGTGAAAACTTCTTTGCAAACCAATTGGTATAAACTTCAGATGCCTATATTCCAGTTACCAGTGTAGGCATAATATACTGTAAATCTGATTAAATCTAAGCGTTGTTTTTTGTATGACATTCTCCTGTAAAATTATCATTGTACAAATTATATTCATTTTTTATCATTGTAATTTTACTAGATAAATAATTAATTTTCAGTGTTCTAGAATCGTATTTTGGCTGTCAAAAAAATCAAACTTCAAAATGAAACAAAGATGAAACACATTCCTCACGGTGGTAGTAGATCGTGGCTGAAGTGGGCGGAGCTTCGCTGCAAGCTCCGCCCACTTGACCTCGTTCTCACTACATTGTTAACATTAGGTAAGACGAACATTGATCAAAGCACTAGTAGCAAGTAAACCGATGGATACAAACCTCTAAATTCGCGCTCAGTGTTGCCGAAAGCGAGCGAATTTCAGTTTGGATACAAAGCTTAAGTCCTTATAAAGGATACTCGTGAATATCAGCAGTTGGATTACTGGATTTACTACCGAACATGCCGCTTGAATGTGGCGTGGTACTGTGCTGCTGCTGCCGAGTGTTGACAGAACAGTACTGATTCTCGTCTGTTGTGTTGTGTCCACAGCTCCTACTGCACGGCCACGGCCGGGGGAAGGCTCCCTTCTCGCCGCCTCGCCCCTCCTCCTCCCCCTCACGGCAACCCGGGCCCCGGCGTGACCACGAGGGCTGCTGACGCCCCGAGGCCTGCCCTTCGCCCCGGGCTGCCCGTCGGATGCCGGGCTGCCGTGCCGGGCTGCCGTGGCGGGCCCTCCGCTCGCAGCATGCCCTGGCTGCAGCCGCCCTGGCCACCTAGCCTCCTGTGGGCCGGGCCCCGTCCTTCCGGCAGCAGGCTCGGGCTGGTGGTCGTCCTTCTCGCGGGGCTGCTGGCAGCAGCGACAGGGACGAACGCAGGTAGGTTCTTGCCGGGTGTGGAGATCAAAGCAGATCGTGGTACTTGTCACTTGTCACCTTGTGGATACTTAATCCAGGGGAATTGGGGCCTCAACACAGAAAATTGTGCATTGGTGGGGTAGTAAAGAAAGGTTTGTTGTGAGTGCACATGCTGATGCATCTCAAGCTTTTAATCCCATGGGGTCTCTAACGGGGGTAAAAAACATCAACCCCCAAATCCACTTAGGAGTCAACCTTTGGTAGAGTTGTCTTTAATGAGGTTGAAAATATGTGTATAATTCATTAGTTAAAAGCAGAGGATTTTGATAAATTTAGTTTGAGAAAAAACATTAGTTTGCTCTGTGGCGGTCGTTGAGAATATAAACAAAAAATGGATGCTACAGTGACATACAAGCAACATTTGAACTGGATGTGTTTGCTTCACAACGAACAAAAGACGCATACAAAATGATAATGAAAGTCGCAAAAACAAGATACAACCTCCTCTATAATTAAGATATCTTATTTCTTAGAAAGTAATAACAAATTTTTAAAATACACTATCTAAGTCTGAACCCAGTTACCTCAATTCAGGGAAACTGGTTTTGTTTCTAAATTGTTTCTGTGGGATGTAATATTCATGATATCTGGGTTTTTGAAGAATAAAATAAAGGATTACATGAGACATGTACAAAAGGGACTTCTTTATCCGATCGTTAAGTGAATATGCAACTCAAAACTTGAAAGCCTTGTATCTATTGTCCAATTTTTATTATGATACACATGTATTGATACAGTTATTGCCTATTTATTTGTTTCTACTTTGTTTCATTACAATAAAGTTATTTTCTGAATTAGACAAATAAAGAGTTTGTCTTCACAGTCACATCCTGGCAACTGAGACATTTAACAACTGATATGGCGATGATAAATGCCTCTATTCGAAGTCGTATTAGATGGATATTTGCTTTAGGACATAGCTAATCCACGCAACAAACTTAAAAACCACTTTCCAATGTGTCGTTGAGAAAAATAGACAAAGCTGTGAAAAACCAACTCAAAATCGACCACTGGATGGAGAGAAGGTTGTAAAGCCTGTTTGCCCATCTTGATCAATATGCCACTTGCCCAAGCAGGTCCACAGTGTGAAAACAGCCATCTTCTACTGGATCTAACTGCACACAGTACTTTACCATGCTCTGCATACAGTTCAACTTCCAATGAAGGCCACTTGTACAAAGTGACCACCTGTATAGTAAGACCATATTTGTGCACTGTGCCAAACTTTTATTGAAAGACAACCGAGTACCTCTATAAAGAAACCATCTCTATGTAGATCACTTGAGACATATTGCTAGAGGTTGCACTGTCAGTGTCAATCATCTCACCTTGAGTGTTGTGTAACTGAAATCTGCCTGTAAAAGTTGATCTACTTAAGCTCATTAAGTGCTTGTTCAGGTGGCATGTGCATGGCTGACCTTAATTGCTGTTTAGACCATTACAATTAGCTGCTGTGGCCTTGTGTTAATCACTGTATTAGTGTCACCAACTTTAGATTGTTATCTAAGGTAATTCTTACCCCTGTGGGTGGCTTTTAAAGATTTATTGTGTTATAGTGTTAGAGTAACACATGTGGCATTTCATCACACAGTTGTTGTAAGGCATTTTGTTCTTATTTTGCATTCTGCTTTTAAGAATACTTGTCAAAACTCAATTTTGAGACAAAAAAGCATAGAAGTAGAAAAGATATAGACTACTGGCTTATGATATAAAAAAGGATACAGTTAATACAGAACTAATAGGAATTAGACTCAACTAGTTATTCATGCTATCCATTCTTATCAAATCTATATTTCATCAAGATTTAAAAACAATTCTAAATTATAAGAAATTCAAGAATTGACAAGTCCCGATAACCATGTTGCTCTGCACCATTATCTCGGGCTGTTTATTCCTTCAAGCAGCTCTCTCAATGCCCTCAATGTGTGTTTATAATGCTATAAAACATCCCGTTAACACCCCCACCGGATATAGACCGCCTCTCTAACCACACAACTTGTCATAGTCCCAAACCTCGAAATAAACTGCAATCACCCTCCATTAAAAGACCACCTCCGTATCACAATAACCCCAGAAGAGCACAAATAGAAGGCCCTAATAGCGTGGCTGCACTGCTCTCCCACCTGTAGTACCGAGTGTTTACTTTCGCCACCTGGTTAATGGCAAAGCCAATACTGCGACAGTACACTGTGTACTGAAGTGCTTGACGACTCTCACACTTTTACGACCCTCTCTATTCACCATCGGCAGCACATTCATCAAAATCGCAGCAAATACATTTTAAGTCCAAGCCTGCCGCTTTTGGCATGTCAAATGCCAATTCAGTTTCAATGAATTTCAATAGCGCTGGTGCAGCTGAAGTTTCCTCCGTGGTCAAATTTGTAAACATCGTGTAATATTTTGGTGTTCGTGATTTACTGTATTTTGTGAGTTGCTGGGGAAAAGTTGATCCTCTGGCCTAGTTGTTGGTTTCTCAGAAAGTTCAAAAGTTGTGAAAGCTTATAGGTGTACACGCTCCCATGACCGACCGAGTTGGACTTGAAATGCCTGTTATATCGATCATACTGTTTTGTTTTGTTAGTATAATGCCTACAAAGCAGAAAAAGACACTATCTGCACATATGTAAGCTGTAAAATCGCGTTCTATTTACAAGTACTGCCGATTAGATTAATATAGGTGGCCCAGTCGAGGGGGATTTCTAAAGGTGCGATAGCGATCTCGGAAACGTAATAGTTCGCTGCGGCCTGACTGTCCTGGTCTAACAAGCGTGTTAATCTGCTGTGTTATCGGCCAAACGCTGAAATTTGCACTGTTTATATTCTGTGTGTTATGGCTAGAAGCTATTTTCATCATTTTATAACAAGGTTTGGCGAGTTGGGTACAGAAACATTTTACAAAGATTGCGATGGTCCAGTGTTTGAGTGTTGATAACTCTTTAATACTTCACAAATTGTCATCAAATGTCAAATTACAGTCTAAAGACATGTAGTAGAGAGATTGTACAGATGCATGTGGTACCTCCAATGAACACCACCTCTAAAGAGACCATGACAAGTGTATAGATCCAAACCTCAATAAAGAGACCACCTCTACAATGAGATCATATTAAGTTTGTAGTCCAAACCTGTGTATAATGATCACCTCTGTTGATAGAATTTGGTGTCGTCCCCGCCGGTGGTCTTGATACAGGAGTTTTACTGTACGGTGGAAAGGGATTTTCAATACCTGATTTTATATTGATATTGGAAGGTCAATATTCTTAACAAGTTCATGTTCATTTGGCATTATCATGTTTATGGTCAATCAGCTTATTTGAAGTGGGCTTTGTTGTTATTTGGGGGTAACTCTGGGTCAGGTAGGAAGAGTTTATTGTCTCTGGTCATAAGCTCTCTTGCAAAGTCTTGTGCAAACTCTCCACAGAGAATTACAGGCTATAGATATTTACAGGGACATTGTTCCTTGGCAATCGTAAGCCAAAATGTCTACATCAAATATCCAGGTACGGAAGTTATACTTTATAGCAATGAGGCTGTGAAAACTGATTACATATATGTATAGTTACTTATTGGAATATGTCATATTTGTCTTTGGCAAGACTTTCGCTCTTCTCTCAAGATATTTTTAAGTTATTTGATGACTAGTAGAACAACAATGTAGAACAGTTACAAGCATATTTTTGCACCTGACCCCAATAAGTTTAATAACTCACTTTCTTGATGAATTGTTACTGGTACTTTTTGAGAAATGGCTTTTTATAGCTCATGAGGCTTTCAAACAAATTGAAGAACTTTGTCATAATCGAGATTTTGCTTGGGTTTCCATCGATGTACACAATTGGTCCATATCTCTGGATTCTCATTTTACAAAAATTCAGACTTTATGGCCTTCCAATTCAGCTATAAAGTAAAATTGATAATATATATGGATATCTTCAATGACACCAGTCAAATTAGTACAAAAATGAATGCCACCAAGAAATTATAAGAACATGATATGATACACCTGTGCCATGTTGGTGGCAAATAATTCAATCTATTTATATAGCCATCATATTATAATTGGGAAAAAGTCCCACTTTTGTCGTGCTTTAAACTCCCATGTAATATGGGCACAGCTAAGTCTGAATACACTCAGACTTATGCCTGAAAATGATCATATCTGCTTTAAATCTTTTCTTTTGTTGATTTCCACAAAACTTGGTCGTTTTTAGATCTGTTGTTGAATTTCTATGCAGCGTTGGCCCTTCGAGTTTACTGAGGTGAGATCGCATAATGTGTTCTGTCCCAATGATAACCTGGCAAAGAGAACTAAAAAAGGGCTCATGTTTTAGCATATACAATAGCCAGTTTTCATCTATTCCGTATGTTTGTATTATATTTGTGATGTTTAAGTGTGAAACCATCAGCGGTTTAACCTTCCAATGTGATCAAAATCATACAGATTGCAATTTTACGTCCATCAAAAACTTAACGTACTTGAATGAAAAGCTGTATCAATATTTGATCGCAATACTGAAGTAAACCAAGATTCATTGTCAAGACCATTCTTTACGCTTGCTGAGGTAAAAATACGGTTGACCAGTTACATGTAAAATTTTACTATTGCAACAAAAGCATGAAAAACATGTTAACAAATCATAGTGAGATTCTTTTGATATTCTCCTCAGTTTGACCTTGTCATGATACTGACCACTCTGTGTGACCGGGTTCTGATAAGTGACCACTAAATATAACCACTAGATTGAAAACAAATATACAGTTCATTGCTTTAAAACGAAGGATATACTTACAAGAGAAACTTTTATAAAGCTTTCACTCATGTTCAAACTAATATGTTAGGTTATATTGACTGTCTGATATAGCCCTAAATTTGATTGAAAGCGTACAAGTTTCTCTTGCAAATGTGTCCTTGATTTTAACGTAATAAGCTGTATATTTATGTATTGTGTACAAGGACAGATGAGTCGACAATAAAATACCAGATCTGCTTATACTTGCTAGGAGCGTGATGAATCCAGCTGACTTGTACCTGCATGTGCTTCTAACCTGTGCATGCCCATGATACTACTGCACACGCCACCTTGCTCCATTCGCTGCTGTGTACTAAAAAACGCCTCCCCATATTGACAGCATACTCCAGACCACAGCAAGGCTGTGTTTTTGTTTCAGTTTAAACAGTCACTTGATCAGATTGTAACAACAAAGTTTTAGTGCACAATTCTGAATCATTCACTTAAACTGCAAGTTTACTTCCATGGAATTATAACGATTGATGAATAATATTGAATATTGATTGTTATTTTTCCAATTCGGTCCGACGTACCCTTTTGTCGACAGGAGACATTGTTTGAAAGGCTAAAACTTGTAAATGTTTGAATTCGTCAGACGTTGAAAGGTTTATAATGAATTGTAAAAATCTTGATGGAGCAATCTGCATGATTCTGATTTAAAACTACTACGTTAATAGAACAGATGGATTTGTGGTACAAGGGATGTGAAACATTTAATGCAAATGCCATTTTACTAATGACATGCAATAAAACCACCCAATAAACGCCGGCAATGTTCTGAAATTGTTAGTAGCGAAGCGACATCATGATGATGTATGTCACTAGCGCTTTTTTGGCACAAACTTTTGCCAGGTAATTTGTGCCGCCACCACGAGGGGAGAGAACCACACGTTTTTAGCGCTGACTTCATTAATAAATTTCAATAGGACGCGTCAAACAAAACTAATTATAAAACAGCCAGCAAGGCCTGATGGCTGCTGTGGTGGTGGCAAATAGGTAGGAACTTTGGAAGTCTGATTTGAAACTGGGGGATGTTAGTCGAGTGTCTATATTTTTGCTCTGACCAAAAAATTAATAAGTACAGTATATTCTATTTTGTTTTCCATAATAATGCTATCTAATTATATAAGAATAGATATGTGTAATTCATGGGCAAAAACTTGAAAAAAAAATCATTATGAAAATACATTTATGATTACACCCTGAAAGTTAATTTTACTCTCAAATCTACCGCTTTGGAGACTGTTCAACGTGCCAGAAACATTGCCACATGCACCCGAATTGTGAACACGAACCACCTCCATACATCAGTACATCATATTATATTCGTATTATACACAAAACACAACCATATGTCATATTATATTCCCTGCATCGCACCATAAAGGGCTCGTAGGACAAAGCTGCGTCCCACTGGGTGATATATGCTCCGCTCTGCCTCAGTATAATATAAACTTCAACATAAACCACCGCCGCGCCACAGTATGTTATCACCTCCCAGCCATATAACACACCGCGCCGTGATCTTAACACTTCGCCAAGAGCTCTTTGATTAGTTTTATGATTTCAAACACCTCGCAGACTTGTTATTGACATTTAATGGACGCCGCCGCATTGTGGTGGCCTCTTGCAAGTGTGATCACAAACGCTGATGATCCCGGCTCCACGGATCCACTGCATTCGGGTTACAGCCAGAATCAGAAGTCACCAATTGTGGTACCCATGGTGTTGAATTACATTTCATGAATTTTGTCAGCATATGCTTTGCCAATTCTTCTATGCTGACAAGTGTGAAAGTTAGCACAAGTATTTCCTATAGCAGTCAGTATGTTAACATTCAAGGACAGCCAAAATTTACATTGTATAATATGCAATATATAGGCATGTGGTGGTAAATATTGTTACTTAATATAAATGCATTTTACTGCATGTATAATGTCCAGAACCAGACTATGCTGCTAGATAGACAATTACTGTCTAATGTTTGATTCTTGCATAAATGGTGGCGGTTGATGTCAAATGTAGGCTGACCAAATTTGATCAAAAACCAAAACTTCAAACTTCGCGTATTTGGAAATATTCTTCATCTATTTCTGGTTTTGACAGTAGCATACAAACACATCACAGTAGAACCCCAACTTATGACCACACCTCTAAAAAGAGATTACCTCTGAATAAAAAGAAACTGTAAAAAGACCACTTTTATAATAAGACCACTTCTCGCAGCCTCAAACCTGGATAAAAAACCAACCGTAAATCCGTCTCCCGATAATGTTTAACGAGTTTTACTTCAGATGCATTATTTAGATGGGAGAAATTGATAGTAAAGAGCAGAGTTGGTGATCACTTGGGCCATAAATCACTGGCTAAAGCTTGTGCATAAAAACGGCCAAATACATTCGTTGTGAGGTATTAGTCCCATATGACAGTGCTTGATAAATATCACCTCTTTTACAAAGCACAACTTTTGTACGGCTGAAGCCTTTGCTAATCATCTCGCATTATGTAGTGGGAGATTTTACATGTTATAAGTTCAGTTCTGCTGAATAGTATTTGAGTTTAGACTTTAATAGCAAAGTCTGTGCCTTTATTATGTCCGAGTCAAACACCACGCAAGTTATAAAGATCATATGTTTACAAAACAACATGATAGATGATTTCTTATGGCTACAGCGCAACCTCTTAATCAGGAACTCCGATCACCTGAATATTAGTTTTGCCAATTTTGAATGTTTCTCCCTTTTCGTGACAATTATGTTCTATAAATACACCATGATCGGTGAGATTTGGACAATCGTCCGATCTGTTCTAATCCTTCTGGCCGTAGGTGTTACGTTATGTGTGGTGTACAGTATGACACCTCTATCAAGACAACCCAAAGGACTGGTCTCAAAAGGTCTCAATAGATAGGTGGTCTTATTATGGAGGTTCATGTAAGTGTCTTTATGAAGCATTGGTATCGTGATAAACGGTCTCATTACAGAGGTGGTCTCTATAGGGGTGGTCCTGATAGCGGAGCTGCGCTGTATTCTGTGAGCCATTGTGCGATTATTCATCTTATCAGCCAATAGCGACGCTCGTATCTCCCTCGACATCGGTTATAAGAATCGGACAGCGCTTTGCCGATGCAGATAACCATGTGTAGCGATTGTTGTGATTGTGATTGATAAGATCAGAAACCGGCGGCAAGTACTCCGGGGTACTATAGTGACATAGTAGGCATAGCAGACGGTAACGCTCATATTGCCTTGGATAGAAAGAATCCTCTATGTTTGATATATATTTACATTTGCATACTGCTTTTTGTACACATATGAACCTTCAATTTAGACCACCTCAAAAAAGACCACCTCTGTGATAAGATCATTTTCTCGCAGTCTCAAACCTTTGATAAAGAGACAAACATGAACCTCCAAAAAAAGGCTAGAGGCCTGACCCTCAGATGGTTTGATAAGGCTTTATATTATGTGTTTATTCTTATATAATTGTCTATGATGTTTGCACTTCTTAGTACATGTATATTTTCTATGCTCAATATGTTATAAGTATAGATATGTATCTGTGTTCTAGTTAGGTCAATAATCTACATGTCTATTTAGTTGTGCATATACCCTAAATAAGGCTCTTGTACACCTAAAAACCTTATAGAGCTTAGAATGTTCCCACATTAAAGCTACCGCCTAAATTGATGAGGGTTCAACCTTTAAGCCCATTGGATTGTGAATGTGTAATGTTATACCTGTGTATGACTGAGCTAGTTTTCACTGTCCCCAGGGAAGCTTAAGATTCATGCACATGTGTCATGTCAGAGTGAACTTGATATCATCAAACCAACAGACTTCTGACATAATATTCAAGAAGCTTGAAAAGTTGAAATTTCCAGTCCTGTTTGTTTGGTTAGGGAATAGAAGTTAAAATCTCGCCGGGACACTTCACTAATAAACACATTTAAATTACGTTTTAAATATTACAGCTAGTTTACTACATGATCCCACAAAAATGCTTCACAAATAGGGACACCTCAGTAATGGGGACGCTTATCCATATCTAGGCCCTTAACAACAAGGTTTTACAGTAATGCTTCCATATCGGTGTCCCTAACAGGAAAGTTTCGCTGTATTCCTTTCATCTTACACTAACTGCCACAAACCTTCCATCCCAAACACGTGATGTCTTTTTTCACAAATTGCGCTGCCGGCCAAATGCCCTTGTAACCTGGGTCCATAACCTTCAGAGATCGGGGCACGACATTTAGAACTCACTATCAGGGGAATCAGTCCATGAAGACGTATCTGGCGTGTGTCCAGCCTGACCCCTGGCTAACCCCTGGCTGATCCCTGCCGACCTCCAAATCACTGGGGTGATTGCCCGCATGTGAGTTTGTCCAGTCAGAAGGTCTGTGATTTATATGCGCATTATGGTCTTTATGGAGCTTTTGAAATTGCAGGCCAGTGTCTGGCAAATGCAGTAGAACCTCTCTATTAGGACCACCTGCGGGCTGGTCTCAACAAAGAGGTGGCTGCCTTTTCTTTTTTGGAGGTTCTTGCTGGACTCCATAAACGTATAGAATCGTGAGAAATGGCCTTATTGTTGAGGTGGTCTCAATGGAGAGGGGGTCGTAAGTGGAGGTTCTACTTTTCAGAGGTTTTTCAAGTTAATAGGATTGATTGAAGTTTTTAGTATGACTTGTAACCTTTTCAGAGTTTGGATGAGCTTTTTCATGTTGATTTTCAGGAGGAATTATCTGATTTTGTTTTTTGTTTGATCCTAATTTTTGTCCAGATTACAAAGTCTAGAATTCGCACCAGTATCTCAGTTTGTTGGTGAAAGTAGATGATGAAAATGCTTTTGATCATGCGTTATGGAAAAGAACGATTCACCTTTGATATTTTCCTATAACCATGCAGTTGATACAAGATATTATAGATTTCCCCATAAATTTTGTTGCTAACTCTTGGTTGATGGTTTTCATGTATCGAGTCATAAGTCGACTGTTGAAATGTTGATGGCAGTGCTTACCAACGCATTTTGCTGTTTTCAGTTTATTGAGATTGAATTGGAACAAGGGGATTATCTAGAAAAAAATATATTTTTTATATGAAATTTAGTCTGTGTACTTATAGAAAAAAACTTACTTCTGACATTTGCGAAAATTTCATAAAGATCAGACAAGTATCTCTCATTATTATCATATGATTTGCTTTGATTTGATATTATTTATTTATAATTCAACACCTTACAATGCACATTACATCAAGTTAAAAATAAAGTAGAATATGACATGGAGAACAAAACTTTCAGAAAGTTGAATAACACTGATCGCAGGTATTAAAACAATATCGGGAAAAAGTGATATCTTTATAGTAAAATTCTGCTATTACTGTAGGTGAAATGCAGCAGTGAAAAGATACATTTTTACTATGGTCTTATATGGGACACTATTAAATGTTCGATCTTTACAAAACTGTCACTGATCTCAAGAGAAATGTTTACAAGTAAACTGACAACATTTCCTTCAAATACATTTCCTACTTGTCGAGATAATCCCCTGATTGCAATTTTGACAAGAGCCGCCAAACAGCAATAAACACGAGTCAACGATCGCTCATCACCTCTATTGATTTCCGCTCAAACTCAATTGGAAAACTCGGTGGATTGCGACAGACGATTTGTGGCTGCTCAATTCACAGAAACGTGTATATTTCGATGTCATCACGTGTGTCATTCCGCGTTTTCCGATCTCACGCAAAATTGTGATTTGTTGAATGGGGAATTGTATTTTGTGATTGCTTCGTGCATCAGTGTTATTGCAAATCTGTTGGAAGTCAGCACAGCAAGCAAAGGTTAGGTCGTCACTTACTTTTTTACGTCACTTACTAAACTGGTGATATATCTAAACCACAGGACTGCTTAATCCGAGAATTTACCAGCCCGGCCAACAAGTTACGATCTCTACGGTTCATTGGTTGTCACAGACCTGAGAAAGGCATTCGGGCCGAGAACTTTAACAAATAACCAGCCCTCCTCAAAAGTTATCAGCCCCTGGCTCATCTGAATTATTCCATTATGAGGACCCTCTGGTACATTGGCATTTGTCCGGATACACACGCTAGGCCCGATGGGCCAGTGACTATTTCCTACAAGTACATTCACTTCTCATGAAATAAAATTGAAAATTGAAAATGCATTCACGTTTTGATCTGTTGTGAATTATGGTTATTTTCGTGGCTATATCCAAACAGAAGCACCTTTCAGAAAGCTGTGTTATGTAAACAATTGGAAAATCTCGTGTGGTCTATATTTGGAGTGCGATGTTGACTGTAAACAAAGCTTGGTACGTGATAACAGCTTGATCGGTTTGAAAGACCCATGTTTTTAGGGGCTTTTAGGCTTTTCCTACACATACCAAACAAAACTGTGTGATTGTGAATTAACCGTGAAGCTACTACATTGTATGATGCGGCAAATCTGTTATGAATAAACAACCAGAATTAATCTTTTTAGGATTAACAAGGAAGCGTTTAGTTCGAAACTAGTTTTATTAAATAAAAATAAATCTTTTAAAATTTTGTTTATATTTATACATTTCGTCATTGCATGGTATAAGGCAAATATACACATGGCCTGTATAGTCTTTTTACCAGTCACTTTTGTAATGATGGGCAATATAAATATTATGTATTATTGGTGACAAGTGACAACTTACATGTGGAGAAATAATTGATTCTAAAATTGTTCATTTATAACCAGCGCAAATGTTTTTCATCATTCATTTATTGACTACTTCATATCACAACTGTAAACCCTCACGTTTCCGTTTGTTCTGTGTTATGTCATTCATATATTGAGTACTACCGTATACGACCATCCAAGTGCCCACCCTCGCGTAACAGTTCTCCCCCTCTTTTTCTTAAATGTCTAAGAATTATGTAGTAACTGCACTATCGTGTAAAAGCCCCCCCCCCACCCCGGTTTGAGAAAATTTCAGTTTAACGACCCTGGGCACTTGGAAGGGTGGATACAATACATGTACATATCATGACTATAAACTCCCACGTGTGAAGTCGTGAGAGCACCAATAGAATGATTGCGTGTGTTATGTGTTTGTCAGGGTCCGGGTGCCAGTCTCAGTACTGCTACAACATGTACGTGGCGTCCGAGGATTACCACGACGGCGTCCGGGTCGACAACTTCAACTACCGGCGCGACGGGCCCGGGCCGCTCCACGACACCGTGAGTATACTGTCCGAGACTAAACCAACCGCACGAATCAGAATCGTAACTTACTTGTCCATCTTTTCTGAAGAGTCCAAGCCATGATTATGTGTAGTACGTACGACAAGTAACATTTTGTGACTGACTAGTAACGTTTTTGCCATACTATTCCTATATAGACTAGTAAGATTTATCAGTTATCTGGGGCACTGTTGATAGAGAACGCTATGGGTTCTAGATTTGAGTTTGGCTGAAACATGTTTCATTGATTATACATAGTTACAACTGGATTGAGCAATGGCTAAAATGCGGTGTAAGTCTTTTACGAGAAATAAGAAGGAAGAACTTGCTCTCTAACTGCCGTCCCCCCCCCCCCAGGTGTGCCTGATAGGACAGATGTTCTCCACGGTGCCTCCAGGCCACCGCGCCTCAGAAAGGAGGGCTGACCTCATGTTCCATGGCATGGACAAAACCACGGAGCAGAAACTGCAGCGCCAGCACTGTCCTCAGGACTCTAGGAAACACATTAATGCAGTATATAAAATTTTAATAACACAAAAATAAACATAATAGATACAATGCAAAACCTCCATTGCATTGTTTAGAAACATTCACATGATCACGTACAATCATTAGAGTTTGTACTTTTAATTCATAGTAATATATTAACCCACCTTTTTGTCCCATTAACTTCCTTCAATCAAAATAAAACTATTTCGATAAAAGAAACCTCCATTCGTTTGTTGCAGAATTGGCACATGACAATCATTAGAGTTTGGTAATTAGAAATCCTGGCAAAATAACTTCCTTCAATCAAATTGGATTTCATAAAAAGTTTTTTGTTGCAGAAATACTGTTTAATTATATGCATATTTTACTAATATTATATATAATTTACATCCTGCAGTACTGTAGTACTGTACTGGTGCGTCATACGTATAATGTTGATGTAACTCACTTACGTAATAATTTCTTAAGAGGTCATGGAGCATATTGTCACATCCATTAGATATCTTGGTCTACAGAGAATTAGTTTACATGTTCTTGAAAACTGCAATTTTTATGGTGTAAATAATAAATAGACAGACTATAGTGTATAATATACATATATATACTGATAAGACTATATCAACTGAGATACTGAGTAATCTAAGAGTCAATACAAATAAATAATTGCGTTAACTATATGGACAGTTGGGAGATGCGATTTCTAACCTGTTGTTTTGGGTGTAGGTGCGGTGTGGACCCTCCCACCCCCGGAGTCTGCGCGCCCCACCCCCCCCACGGACCACTGCGTGTACCGCGGGGGGGCGAGCAGGCGGCACTGTGGGCTGTTCGGAGACCCCCACCTCAGGACGTTCAACAACGACTTCCAGACGTGCCGTGTACAGGTAAAAGACGCTATACTATATTCTTTTCTTTTTCTTTAATTATATTAAATTATATTATACTGTATAATATGCTATGTTCAGTTTATACATAATTCTTTATTTCTTATCAAGTGTATTCTATTATTATAGATGTACTATTTACTTCATATCACTTATATACTTCATTGTTTTCATATTTGTTTGGCGTCACATTTATGTATTGATATTAAGGTGACAAATAAGTCCAGAAGGGCTGGGTATTTCACTGTATAGCTATTTATGTATTTGAAAATGTAAAATACTTCAGTAACTTGTCACTATAATAAATAAAAATCAATCAATCAATCAACTATATAATTTGGTAAGAAATCTGTATCTGTAGATTTGTGGGAGAGAAGAATACAAATGTATTGTACATATTATTGCCCTCTTTGATCTTTACAGAGAGCATATCTAGAAACATTTCTTGCAAAAAATTAGAATTGGTCTTGAAAGGTCATTGAAAAGTCGTTGAATTTTAATGTGCAAAATCTGTGGGAAGCGTGAGCTGAAAGAGCCAATTTAACCCGTGGTAAAATATTGTAACGCTGTCCATAGACACTAACCTGCTGCTTGTCTGATGAAAGGATTACTGATTTTGCTTGTAATGCGAAAAACTTGTTCTAGCTGAAAGAGCCAATGTGACGCAGTGACAAAAATTGGAAAGTAACCCAAATTGGCCAGAAAAAGGGCCAGTATTTTGAAATCTTCACTGACCCTTCTGATACATTACCGGCACTGCGAGCGCCAAAGATGCAAAGCATCGCTAGGGAGTCTGGGGGCATTCACCTCCACCCCCCCCCGACCCCCTCCGCCAGCCAGGCCATCATCTCATTCTGAGAAACATTACTGGCCCTTCTAATGTTGTACTAGCCTCTGGTGACGCGGGTTTTACGCCTGCTGTTGTAGGGGACGTGGCCGCTGGTGGACACTGACCACCTGACCGTGCAGGTGACCAACCAGCCGGTCGCCGTGTGGAGTGACCGCGTCGACGACATCATCGCCACGGCAACGAGCAAGGTACGCGCTGTCAGTCAGCACGAATTAGTCCTTATTCAGAGCCCGGCGGGGCACTTCCCTTGATATCAGAAGGGGATGCTCCCCGCCGAAAATTTTCTTAGCTAACTTTCATAAAAAAATTGGGCCTTTCATAGCTGCTGGACAGTGAAAAGTAGGGGGCATTCATTGTTGGTAGGGAGGGTGAAAAAAGGTGGGTCATTCAGGGGGACCATACCCGTCGACCGATATATGGAAGTGCCCCCCCCCACCCCCTCTGGATTCAGAGGCTGTGGCCTGGCTACCTAGGAAACGAAGTCTTACTTTGGAGTGAGTCCACTCAACACCCACCTCAGCATGGAACACACACAGGCCACAAGTGTGACAACAAGTGTTTATTTGCTGTGAGCTGTAGCTGTGTGAGCCAATCAGTGAAAACAGTGAGATTATCAGCAAACAAAGGGATTATCTGCTAACTAGGGGATTATCTTGGATTATCAGGTGACAGCTGGTTTTGTGCTGTGATAGGCTATTGTGTGGATTATGTGAGGCTGGGTCTGTGGAGGAGCAAAGATTAACACTGGAGAGAGAGTGAGGTACAGTGGAACCTGGATATCGGGGACACTAGTGGGAAAAGTGTCGTCTTTAGTGAGGTGGCCCTTCTAGCGAAATATGGATTGGAACAAGTATAGTGTTTTGCAAATTAGAGAAAGTGTCCCTATTCGTTAGGTGTTCCTATCAGTTAAGTGTTCCTATTAGCAATGTGTCCAAACAGAGAGGATTTACTGTACAGTGTCTACTAGGTTGTAAAATGTTACAAGAAAATGTGTCAAACTTTAGACAAAGTATTCAAATAGTCCACAAAAGCATTAGAGCTTATATTAGCACCAATAACATTGATATTTTGCTGGTTTGTTGGTAGAGTTGATACTGTTGATCTCTGAGATGTTATCTTGGTGTTTAGTTGTACTTTTCACCAGACTGGATGCATATCGGCATAGGCTATCCATTGGGAGTGTTGTACACAACTTATTACAGCTTCTCCGCTGGAAACAGACCTAATTATAGCCCTTTAGAACTTGTTTGATATTGGATATTAAAGTAGCATATAAAGAAAATACAATACCAAACATGAGAGCTTATGCTATGTATAGACTTCATGAAATTACTATTTTATCTTAGACAAGTCTGGCTATTATTGCACTTGTGCCAAGAAAGTCCAATTTGAGAATTATTATGTGTTAAATTTAGATGTAAATCTGACTTCCCCTTTTGTTCAGTCGCCTGTCAATCAAACTCGTCACCGTCAAAAGAAGTCGCCATCAATGGTTCTATGCATTTTCCATTTTAAACAAGATATTCAACTCTGTTGTTTGACTTGTGAAAAGAGAAAGAAATGCGAAGAAAATGACGACGGAATGACGTCATAGTCGTATTTGTCCCTAGTCAAATGCTGCATCGGCGAGAACATCAGATGCATATTTTGATTGTAGATGCTGCATCATGTAAGCAAACCACGGATTGTTGAACAGAAAACTGATTATTAGGCAGGGTTGATAAAGGTTCTGTCAGAAGAACAGAAAGCTACCCGGGTAGGCCTAAATCTAGAATATGGTTTATACAAAGCGTGATATTTATGCCCAGATGTAGGCCTCTCTAAACTTTCTAAAGTACATTTTATAAGTAGAAAGAAATGTGGTGGCTGTTGGAATGTGTCAGTGACCACAGGGTGTTGGCTGTGGTGGCTTCATGGCGCCAAGGGCTGATGGGGGCAGGCCGACTGAGGCCTGTAATAAAGAAATTAACTCTATGCAGATTGGACATCCAGGCTCAATGATATATGGAAATTATCATACTGGATATTATACTGAATTTTCAATGCACTTACGTTGATGTATATAGGGGGTGCTATTTATTGAAATATATTGAAAATCTAGAAGTATAAATTGAATATTAAACATGGTTCATATATATGATAAACATTAGACTGTGGCACACCAGCCTCTCCACGCCGCAAGGTTAGCTGTGTACTAGAGCATGCAGCAGACGGCAGCTCTTAGTTAGCAGTCTGAATGATGGAGACTAGATAAACATATGATATTGTGGAATCTCCAATTATGACTGATTCTCTAAAGAGACCACCTGTATAATGAGACAATTTTTTGTGGTCCCCAAGTTAGCCTCCAATTCTGTATTGAGACCATTATATGGGGGTCTGGATATAAAGGTTATACTGTATTTCTCAAATCTTGCTCCGATGCTGTTTGATACTTGGCTGGCGATTACAAACGACTTGCTACGTTCTCGCTAATCCTCGGTATATTGTGACAGCTGGGACATGTTGACATACGCACGTCAAAACAGCCAATCAGAGCTCGTCTGTCAGCTTCTCACCATACAGCATAAACTCTAGTAAGACCTCCCGCTGTCTCAATGGGGAGGTGGTCTCTTTATAGAGGTGGTCTCTTTATGAAGGTTTGGGACTGCAAAAATTGTCCTAATGTAGAAATGATCTCAATAGAAAGGTGTTTTTTTATGGAAGTTCATTTCAGTCTCTGAAGGTTCGGGACTGCAAAAAATGGTCTAGGTATAGAGGTGGTCTCATTATTGAGGTGGTCCTAAATGCAGGTTCTACTGTTCACAACGTCTGTGCTTCATTCATGACCACGTTTTTTGATTGTGGACTCTGTGAGTGACAGAGACCAGACCTCACATTGTTGTAGACACCAGATAACCACATGGTTCACTGTTGCCGTCCAACATGTGACTCAAACCGTGCTGTATGTGTGCAAATAACTTATAGAAACAACAGCTACTTGCTTCTAGTACAGAACCTCTGGCCCTAAGTGGTCTCTTTACGAAGCATCATGGTGGTCATTTTATAAAGGTTTATAGGCTGATAAGATGTCCTTTTTAAAAAAGAGGTTTTATGTTAGCATTAACTGGATGTCACTCTGCAGTGTATTTAATACAGATCCATGGGAGACAAGCCCACGGCGTCAGCTTGGACTCGAACCCATGACGATAACACCCGATCACCCAGCAATAAAATATAAACCATCGAATCCGCCATCTTATAAAAATCGTGTGTGAAATATTCCTGTCACTGGGTAAATTGTAAATCTATGATGATTCACATCCCGAGCCCAGGCACAGTCATTAGTGATTTTTCATTACGAGCGACATTCCGACAAACGAGCGCGTTATTTGTGCCATCTGCTTCTGAGTGCTCATAACACTTACAAATGAGGCTATGAGTCGGTGACACGTGTGAGTTGGCTGCTGGTGTTAGGCAGGTCTATGTGAACTGTACACTCCCTGCGGAATGGAGAAAGCAGTAGTTCTCAATAGCCTGATGTAGATTTATGATGAGTTAATTGATGTAAAATGAAATATAAGCATCTTTAAACCTTTAAGATACATTATAGGTATGAATATCATAAAATGACCTTAGCAGAACACACGTACTTCCAGGAAGTCATAATTTGGATTCATTTTTCATTTATTTATAGAAGTCATACAAAAACACTTGCCAAACAGATACAAATGCATCAAACTTGCCAGTAAATGTGATGATTATGTGCAAGAAGTTGTCAGTAGCGCTGAGTATTGATGGATGGACCTGCATGTTTCTGAGGCCACAATTTGTCTGTTTGACACACGGGGAATTGGGCCAAACACCTGCTGGCTACTGATTAGCAGGCCAGACGGGGCTCGTTGTTTTGTAGGCTGTTTGCATTTACACACTTTTCTTGGTATGAAAACAAGACGAAAATTATTTCATGTGATTTTTTATCATAATCTTGTTTTACACCAATACATTGAACTTGTGAATGTGACACAAAACAAGAATTTGCTAAATGGAAAACTTGAACAAATAAACATCCAACGTACATGATTTTTATGTATGAACTAACTACAGCAACTGCGATGAAGTTGAACATGTTTGCTTATTTTGCTGGCTTTGTTTGTGTGTCAGCCTCAAGCCAGTGTGAATGCCCACAGTATGATGCAGGATGTGGGGCGATTCTGATGATTGCATATGAGAACACAAAAAATGGACTTGTTCTGCTGTAATCTCTTGTCACTATGTACAGTGCAACCGGCAGTTTGTTGTCTTTTTGTTGTCTTTCTGTTGGCTAGTCGTCTTGTTATAAAGGTTCTCAGTGTCTCACTATGAAGGTTTTGCACACGTTTATGTAATTATCTGTACAGATCGACATGTAACAAGACGACCTGACCGGCATCAAGGGAGGTTCACCTGTATCTCTTTGTGTAAGATTCAGACCATGTAAAATGGTCTTATTACAGAGGTGGTTGCTTTACACAGGCGGTCTTGATTGGAGGGTTTGCTGTCAACATCGGTGAAGCCTCCCTAAGAAGACCACTTACTTCACTGACTGGCCAAGTGCTATTATAACAGAGGTGATCGCTTGGTTGCTATGTAGAGGTGGTCTCCGTATAGAGGTGGTCTCTGTATAGAGGTCTCCTCTCTATGATGCTAGCCCCTTCATTGCCTCAGTTAGAGGTTGCCCTGTCTGGATCTGTGTGTGGCCGCGGATCTCTCTGGATCCGGACTGTGGACGTATCAGATTCACAGCCGCATTGCTCCCACAATATGCATCCACATGGCCCACAAATAATCAACGCTTTTTGGCATGTTTTTGGCATTTTTGCGTCTTCATGCCACATGATTTCGCTTTCCTCAGCTGTGTAACGTATTTGTGAGTTGACGTTTTTCCTCATTACGTCATGGGCGAGTGAGTGCGGCAGCAGAATGCGCGTGATGGCCGCTTGTTTGGGACTACTTTCTGGCCAATATTTGGGCAGCTCGAATTTCCTGCCAATTTGGAACAGTTTCTCCTCTTACATAAACATTTCTGAATCTCGCTAGTAATAAGTTGAATTTGTGAAAACAGGAATGAATTCTGAAAAGGGCTTTTCCTTCAACGTATTATTCTGAGTATCTCATTGCTATTTCAAATTTTGATATATCAAATAGTACTTTTTTATTCCCTTTTTTACAAGAACATAGTGCAATGGAATGAATGTTTGTTCAGCATATTTACAGTAGTTTATATTGTTATTGCTGCCTCATATTTTGTTTTTGCTTTTTGTCTTGTTTGTATCTTGTAAACAACAAACCATGTCTCAAGTATAACTGGACAACCGGCATATAAAATATCTAACTGATCTGTAAGATCGAAAGTCGTGCACTTCTGCAAACATTTAACTGTTAAGACGTTGACACAGCGACTTACCGTGTATACTTTACAATAATATTATCACACTCCAACGTGTTCCCATGTACTGGCTGCCAAACCGAACGTTCAAGTTCAATTTCATACTATCACGAATAACAAGCAACAAGTGCCTGTGTGTTTTCCCCGCCACACAAATAGCAAAAAGTAGTATTGCAATATTGTAGAAAAGCGAAGCATGTTCCACAAGGTGCAGCGAGTCCGGCTGTTTTGATCTTAGCTCCCTTGTCCTGTAGCCAGCAGGCATCAGGCAAATCGAGCGCGTCAGTTCAACTTTCTCTGCAGTACACAACATGGTGTAAACTGTATTCACATAGAAAACGCGCAGCACAGTAATTGACGGATCAGAGAGAAGAAAAAGCGTGTTCACAAATTTGGCCTGCCATAGATGTTATCACCGTGTTGAACCCGCTTCGACAACCGCCGATCAACGCCGCGGAGAATTTTAAGCCAATTTTCCGCCGGCTGCCTCCTTTCAGACGCCGCTTTGTGCTTGCCAGTCGCCTTGTGAAATTTTTCAATCGGTTTCTTTAGAAGCGGGCGTTTTATGAGTGCAGCGATCCCCCCCAGTCCGTGATTGTCATGCGTATCAAATCTCGGCTTGTGGTGGTGGTGGTGGCGAGATTGCACAGTCTGATTCCTTTGGGTGCTGCAGATCTTTGCTGAATGCTGTATACAGTGGAACCTCCCTATTAAGACCGTTCAACCTCAAATGGTCTCACTGCAGAGGTGGTCTGTTCATGGAAATTCTGTTTGAGCTATTTATGACGGGTTTTTATGGACAGCCGAAATGGTGTACTTATGGAGGTGGTCGTGTTTTAGAGGCTGTCTCAAAAGGAAGCCACACTGTATATGCCGCATAGAGTTTGATATCAACTAGTGTGCATTTATAATGGAGATTAAGGTTTTGGGTCTCACCTGTGAGGGAAAGGCCATTGTGGCTGATTCGCAACATTCTCCCACATGCAGATTATACAGCGACATTGTAAACTTGTTTATCGTCGAGTTTTGACACCAATTATAGGATTCTGGCCGAAGTTGCCTGTTTCGCCCAATTGGTTTCACATGCTATGACATTATTAGTGAAGGCTGCTACCATTACTTTGACCCACAGGGTGGTATGAAAGAATTCAACCATTATGGTATGATATGCCGGCCTCTCCCTTAAACTTGTTGGGAAATTTCAGGCAACTACCTGCTAAAATCACTACCAAACTAGTCAGGTGTGATAATTACGCAGCATTTTAAACAGTGCGTTCTGAATGTGAAGCTCAATCATGTTCGATTTGGTTCCTTCTAAACTTGTTATGTTACACCAGCCATATGGAGGAAGAAAGTATGTTAATTGAATGTCCCAGCATCTCTGGGCAATAACTGTCTGTTGACAACACAAACTGATAAAGAAATAATGACAGATTTGAAATCAGCGTGTTGCAATCGGACTGTTCAGCATGTGTGTAGCAGATGTAGCTCTCAGGCCAATCCTGTCTAGGCCCCTACACAAGGTGCGAAACAACAGCTACACAGATGTTTTTACACCCACCCCCTACCTCTCCCACACATACACACAGATTTCACCGAACAGATTTCACTTTCATAAGTATTTTGGCATCTCTGCCAGCCTTGGAACCTGTGCATGCATCACTTTTCCGAATAACAATGACATTTTGTCAAAGTCACTGTCAGTGCTGTGGTTCTAGAATACATTTTATATGATTGCATCTTGTCCATTGAATATGACATGAATTGATGCCTGAAGTGTAAACGCTTCAGTTTCTTCTTTACCATGGCATTGTCATTGTTACAATTATTTGAATACAACACCCACATATTTCCACACCCCATGCAGGGAGGATGTACAAGTGAATATTTGGCCGTTGTTAATAACGGCGAGTGTTTACGCTGCGTGCTGGTTGCTTGCTGATTAGTCTTGCACCTGTGTGTACTTGAACCCTGGACCTGGTGTGTGACAAGTCGCGGCTTTATCAGTGGAGGGCTCTCCCCAATACGCGGCGTTACGCTCGCATCGCTTCACCATCTTCAACTCGAGTGCTTCAATATGTGCAGTTTAATAAGTTGCTGCAATCTTGTGCGATGTTTCGTAAAAGTTGTTCTTTGATAAGAGACAAGGAACCCTTGTGTTCAGGTGTTGCCATTACCTTTAATCATGTGCTCTGTGTCATATTTTCTGTATGTAGAATCAACTTGTGTTGAATACATTGTACATGGCATTGGATTGATAATGTCTTCAATCTTTGCCTTTAGCTATCATCATACATGATGACAAAACTTCATTTCATTGGAATTTGAAAGCTGTAAGCTGGAAGATAGGACATTTTTAAGTTACTTCAACCGATCACAGCCCCAACTGGACCGGCCTCCAGTCAAAACTGCTACAGTCTAGATCCAAAACTCACTATCAGCAGACTCCCAGCTATTTCAATGTTTGAACAATGCATATGTGCACATTTTAGACCATATGCAACACCGCTAAGCTAAGATGGCTACCATCTATTATGGGCCGGAGGAGGTTGAGGGTTATGAAGAAAAAAAACAATATGATATAACTTTCGCCCCAACCCCCCTCCCCAATCGTAAATATGTTTTAAAATTTCAGGCCCCCAGCCCCATTGTAATTACTGCCTATTTTTGGAGCTGCCCCGATAAGTACATCCCAGATTTTCAAGCACCCCTCCCCCAATCTAGTTGAGATTTTCATGACCCCAACACCACTTTGAGCCATGATGAATGGTTCCTCCTTAAGAAGAACACAAGCCTCGGGTCTCTCCTCTTTGCCTGCCTCCTGTCAGCACCTAACTGTCCCCACACAGACTTCTCTGGTAGTAAGGGGAGACGTTGGCTGATGAGGCTGCTGACATCTGGAGGTAGCGAGTGTTTGTTGTGGGAAACTGAACACGTGGTGGCGAGAGAGTTAGGGTCGATCTGACCGTACAATGATCAAGGCAGACGGTGGGGATACTAACAAGGGTGGAGACGGAGTGAGTGTATATTAGGACCACCTGCGGCATCGTGGTCTCAATATTGAGGTGGTCATTCTATGGAGGTTCCTGGTTGTCTCTTTATAAAGGCTTTGGACTGCAAGAAATGGTCTTAATATAGAGGTGGTCTCTGTGTAGAGATGGTCTTAATCACTGGATCAGTTTTTTACTATGCTAATAGGGGAAAGATTTCAAGTAATCTCAAAAGAGAGGTGGTCTCTTTATGGAGATGGTCTCAACTGGTAGGTAGTTTGATTGTAAAGGGATATTCATAATGGTCTCTTTTTGGAGGTTTGAATTCCAGAAAAATGGTCTCATTGTAGAGGTGATGTCCCTATAGAGGTCGTCTTATTTGAAGGTTCCTCTGATACTCCATCGTGTAGCTGCTAATAGCTGATATTGAGGGATTAAGTATGTGGCACCTTGTACTGAGTGGATTAACTAATCCTCTCCACCCAAACAGCGGCTCACAGTCCCTCCTCGAGTGGCTATCAGCAGATAACAGTGGGAAGTGATGCGGCAACATCAAACGGGAGATACGTGGGCCAAGGAAAATCAGTCAGCAAGATGATGTGAAATGTTGGCAATACGGATGGAAACTTTGATCTTGAACCATGATCACTCGAATGTTTGGATAAAACCAGGGCATGTACGATTTTGGTTAGGATTAAATTGATATACAGTACAATGTTATCTCAATGCTGCTTGTAGCTGGAATTTTTGTTTTTGTCTTCAGATTCGTTTCGTTTCTCTTTAACCACTTCATGAACAGATGTCAGTTGGTTGTAATGCTTGCAATTTTGATGTCATTTTAGACTTTTGTCTATCACGATGAACATAGAAAATGTCTGAAAACCTTCAGACACTTCAGGCGGTGATCTCTTCCCAACACGTACAGTTTTACAGTTTTCGCACGTGCATCACACTTGTAACCACACAGACTTCCGCCTGCTCACATAACTATGTAATCTTTCTAATAATGGTTATTATTTTGTTATGCTTTGTCACCATTTCCTCACCGACAGAATCTGTGGCATTCATAACCGTTGATTATTTCACTTGATAATCTTTTTATTTCGCGTGATAATCTGTTTGAAAAAGACCCACGCTAAAGATCAGCAGAGATGTCAGAACAAAGCCACGGCACCCACACAAATATGGAGACATCAATTTGCCGATATTACAGAGAAAGATAAAACGGTGTTAAACATACCAAAAACAGTACTTGGATTAGTGGGTTGTACTGAACAGGTGGTCTAAGTACTGTAGGCCATACAATGAAGTCCACTTCTAGAAATACACCACCTCTAGAAAAAAGACCACCTATGTAATGAGACCATTTGTCACCATCTCAAGCCTTAATAAGCAGAGGAGCGAGAACATCCACACAGAGACAACCCACACTGAGTTAATGAAGAGGTTTCACTGAACATTTTGTACCAACAATGGTTTAGCTTCATCACGAAGACAGCTAAATTCCTATGGAATGAAGTGAATAAAAACTGGTAGGTTGCTGTGTGTGACACCTGTAGGCAATTACACGTAATCGCGCGATCTGATGACGGCAGAATCGGAGCATTGTTTACATGCAGCGTTATCACAATCACAACACATGAACTGCGCGGTGTCGCTAAAACGACCAGATAACGTGTCGCTGCCACCGGGGATCACCCAAACTCAGCCTCTTTTGGGCTAATAGAGAAAAAAATAGGCTTTTTTTTTCGCCCATTTTTGATAGCATTGGAAGGAAGAGGCTTTGACAAAGGGAGGGGGCGGACCCACAGGATTTCATGGGTCTTAGGCTTGCTGAGATAAAAAAAATGAGAATGAAATGTTATGTGTAAAAAAGACGGGGCCCGTGTGTCCTCCACCTTGGATGTTTAGGGATAGCGTTTGTGATTTGATTCTTTCACGGCACTAGTATAATTTGTTCTACGATGGTAATCGTGGTCGTGTATGGACCTATCTGTATAGTTTCTTAACACAGAGATGTGTAAGATTTCAAGATAGGAAAAGTGTTGTCTGCCGTTCATTCAAAATGTAATTATTGTCGTTATTTTGATATGAATACAAATACGATGCAATTGGACTTCCTGATGACGTCCTGATTTGCCATCAGCCTCCCTATTTGGCACAGGCCGTTTCCCACTAAACCTCGGATTGCTGCCAATTTTTGGAGGATGAAATTCCTATCTTTGTTAACACCTGCCGAGGGAAAGAAATCACGCAGCTGATGTTTGCTAAATCCAACGCCTGCTTTTCAAAGGGAAAGATTTTTCTTCATATAACTTACGAAAATAGCTGTACAGTGTGACCCCCTCTGTAATGAGACCACCTTTATAATGAAACCATTTCCAGTGGTGTAAAGCATTAAGGAAAAGACCACCTTAAACCTTCATAAAGAGACCACCTCTCTGGTGAGACCGGTTGAGACAAGGGTCCCAGATATTCTCGATATATGCGCTTCATTGGGAAAGAAATCAAGCTACTAATTCTTATAAATGCAATGCTTGCTTTTTAAAAGCGAAAAAATGTTAGGTAGAATTTGTTAATTGTGATTATGAAAGCTCCCAACTTAGAAAGGTTAGCAACTGTTTTAATAAAAGGTTTTGAAAATATGAAACGGATGATTAAAGAAAATTGACAACTTTGTTTATTAATCAGGATTTCACATTTGCACACATTATCTAGCTAAAAGTTGTGAGGCTGTAGAACATGTGTGCTTCAGGTGCACGTTATCATGGGACTAAATGATACCAATGTGAGGTTGATGGGCAACCCACAATGATTCGGTCATTTGTATCCCAGTCGGTATCAACTCTGATAGCAGCATGCACGGCTTGATAACGAGAGTGAAGTCTGTCATTGTGCTTTGTTATGTAATGATGAAGCAAAACAGGAAAAACAGCACTGCACCTTCCTAAGGAGACCTACCTCAATACAGAGGTGGTCACTTAAAAGAGGTGGTCACTGTTCAAAGGTGGTGTACGAGATTCAACTATGCATAAGTGTGAATTTCCTTCATTTCAATGTTCGTGCACTACAGCATTATAACACTGATACACACCAGTCCATCTTCTTGTCTGACAATGTTCTTATTTACGTGTAACAAGAGCAAAATGCCAATACCGTGTGAATGATTGGGAAAACTGGCACGTTTTTACAATTACGTTTATTGTGCTATTGGCATGTGACAGATTCATGAGTAACTCAACACCAGACACGCTGAGATACAGCGCAGCCTCTATGAAGAGACCACCTCTATAGAAGGACTACATACAGAGGAGACCACCTCTAGGATAAGGCAACTTGTCTCTGTCTCAAAGTCTTCAAAGCAAAACACAACAGAGAGAGAGCACTTGGACTGCTGGCCACAAGTGCTACAGTAGATTGGTCTTAATTGGGAGGTTTCACTGGAGTCTGTTCCACCAGGGTCGCTGTATCCGTATGCACAATCATGTAGCAATGAACTGTGTTTATTAGTTGAACATGATCCATTTGAGATTGTGGGGGATTTGAATGATACAACAGTTAGTAGTTATGCCGTCTGTGCCGTATCTGTCATCACCATGGTGAGAATTCTGCCTTTCCCTGTACGTAATGTATTGGCTGTAAAGGCAAAAGTATCACACGGAGCATTCTATCATAAACCAAAAAATAGGTTTATGGCCGAATAAAGTGAGTCCAGACCTAACTGTGTAAACTGTGGAAGTGATTGATGTTGTAAATGCCTGGATGTCTGCAGGACAGTCAATGTTCATGTCAGTCAACGCATGTTCACAAACTACAGTGTGACAGGCAAATAACATTGTCTAAACAGACCACCTCAATAATGAGACCTTTTGAGGCCAGTCCCATTGTCAACTTAATACTGCACCCCTATAAGATGACCTCAAGTGGTCTGAATAGAGAGGTAGTCGATTTATGGAGATTCTAAACATTGAAAAATGTTCCTTATAGAGATTGTCTCTGTAGATGGGGTCCTACTTTTAATTGTAAATTGTACCGTATTACGCTATCACAGTCTGACATGCAAACTTGCACATGAGCTTTTACAAATGACACGCGCACACGCACTTGTGCATGCGTGCACGTGCATTGAATAGCGCTGCCATTCACACATTCATGTGAGTGTGCATTCTGTGCAGACATTATTGGAAGTTGTAAACCTCGCGGATCGACCGTGCTACAACAGACATGTGATTTCTCCATTGACCATGTTACGGCAGCACCGATTGTGGTACGCGCAGCATCGATCGTGAACAAAAACACGTCTTCTTATAGAGAGTTTGCAAGACTTATGGTGTATCTGATTACCAGGCAGCCATTTGAGAGGCTGTGTGTTACATGCAAATCAATTATCCAGCGTTCAGTCTCACCTGTTTATTAAGGCCACCTGGCCGGACGGGTCGCAACAGAGAGGTGGTCTTCAACAGAGAGGTGGTCTTCAATAGAGAGGTGGTCTTCAATAGAGAGGTGGTCTTCAATAGAGAGGTGGTCTTCAATAGAGAGGTGGTCTTCAATAGAGAGGTGGTCTTCAACAGAGAGGTGGTCTTCAATAGAGAGGTGGTCTTCAATAGAGAGGTGGTCTTCAATAGAGAGGTGGTCTCTTTATGGAGGCTTACATTAGAAGGTTTTGGGCTAAATGAAATGGTCTTATGATAGAGGTTGACATGATTGGGGGCTTGGAGGCTGATAGATATTAGAGAAGAAAAAAATAGAGAAGTGGTCTTTTTATAGAGTTTTAAAATAGTCTTTAATGATTCTTTCAGACTATCACAAAACTGCCTTACTACAGAGGTGGTCTTTTAATAGGCACAGTCATAATTGGAGGTTCTTCTGTATTTAGCTACCAGCTCTTACATTGTTTAACACTTCACATAAACATTTGTACTAAGAATTTCTGTCATCAAACAGCATTATTTATAAGATAAAATGTGTAAACAAATGAAACAATGATTCAAGAACGGCAAAAATGCAAGAAAATCAAGTGTGGATGTCAACGTTACAAGTTTAAAATACTTACAATGATATCTGACTTCTCACTCTCACTACATATGCATCTAAATTTCAAATTGGTTTTACCTATTTGCATTATAGGAAGTTTTGTATTTTAGTTTTGCACATTGTAAAATCGACCACATCCTCTGTTCCAAATTAATAACATTTTAAGAGCTTAAAAACCAGGAGGCCATTAGATATTCACAGCGCCGGCTGCTGGTGATTTGTGGCAGTAAAATGCAAATCTGGTGAATGGTTCAATTAGTTTAGTGGCTGTGAGGTGATTAGAGGCTGTAACACCCGGGTTATGAGGCTTTAATTAACGAGCTCGTTAAAGTCGCACCAGAAATGTGGCTTTGTTTTGTTTCGCTGGGACTGTGTGTTATTTAGTGGGTGGTCAAGGCTTGCTAGCCAGCAGTCTAGGGAAATCTTTCACACTGCAGGGGCATATATTCATCATTTCATCACTACTGGTAGGTTAGTTTGTCTCTTTTATCTGGAATAACTTTGCCAAGACTTTAGTAATCAATAATGTGTTTTTTTTCCAACTTGATATACTTGATGTGGCTGAAGCAAAATTTTCCTCAAGTTGTGTTTGGGTAGCGTCTAGCAATAGATAAGTTCCATTAAAAATAGGATGTTTGCATGAGGGGTTATTTTCAATAGCTTGTGAATTGAATATATCAAGATGAATAACACCATAACTCCATAAATAAATGATGGTATCTTATCTTGAATGTTTCAGAAGTGAAATTCATTCTTTGAGAAAACCTTGGAAACAAATGCATGCTCTAAGAAATAATAAAGATGGAAAATTAAAATTAAAGTTAAAACTTGTAATTATTTATCCATGTAGCACTCTCATTATGTACACACCACAACCACAAGGCTGCAAACTTTAATAGAGATATCGGTGAAATGCACCTGTGTTTTTCTCACGTGGAAGTCGCAAGCTATAATTGCCTCTACACTGAACTTCCTTCACTTCACCTCTCTAATTGTTTGTCGAGTTCAAAAGATGAAGGTTTCTAATTGAAATGCACCTGACACATAAGCAATATGGCCGCCAATATGGCCGCCGCCTAATCCTCCGTGAAAATAGACCCGGTTCAAGGCTCTGCTGCAGCAATAAGGCTACAGCCCCGGGGTCTGTATGTGTAGAGGTTGTACAAATACCACTGTTTGTGCCGCATTGTTACTGCAGAGGCGCAGCTGTGTTTGATCTTGCAAGAAAAACACTCAAAAAACAACGCCTCAAAGACGACGCTCTAACATACGCTATTGACCCGGCTTCTTGTGCATATTTGTCCAGAGCCGTGGGCGCAAGATATTACTTTTAAAATGAAATTCGCGCATTGAGAGACGTTCCGAGGACAATAATGGTTGCAAACAGACGGCACAGTCGGTCTTTGTCACTCGGTGTTTGAGGAGGGATGTGAAGATGCTTGTTTTTCATTAAAATACTTTCAAATTTTCGTGGCAATGGCACATGTGGCTAATGATTCACTTGAGAGAGCTTACTGGGTTATAAAGGACGGAGTGTGCAGTGGGAATTACTGAAGGTGGCAGAATTAAGTGGCCTTCAGTTGTATTTAAAAGCTAAAGAAAGTGGGTTTCAGTTGGTGTGGGTCGATCACAAAAGCACTGGAAACTTAGCCACAGAAAGCTTCATATGGAGCTATAAAAGTGCTAACAATATGGAAGATTCAAGAGGCTGTGAAGCATTCGGGAAGAACCTCCAATTCAGACCACCTCTATAGAGAAACACCTTCTACAGTCAGAGTATTTCCACCGGTCCTAATACTTCAAAAAAAGAGACCGTGAACCTCCATACAGAGACCACCTCTCTCTCGAGACCACTTGAGGCCAGCCCCCAAATGGTCTTCATAGAGAGGTTCTGCTGTATTTACCATGAAGAATCTCCCCTCCTGCGGTGCTGAAGCCCACAAAAACAGCTGAAACGTATTACATCAAAATCTGAACGCTGCAGTTTGAAAAACAACAAAGTTAATTAAAATGCACCTGTTTTTGATTGGCTGCAGCTGAGGTTTGTAACCACGGTGACCCGGTCGTCGTCGTCGCCATGGTGATACCAGTCAAATCCACAGCCTCGTGTAAAACATGATCATTTGGCTGGAATGTCACTCAACATGCGTGTTAAAAAAATTGCAACAAAAAATGGAGTTACAATTTCATCTTTCATTTAAAAAAGCACGTAGTGGGGTATCGGATGATGGGAGCTGTGACCTAACTACTGGTCCATTGTGTGCAGGTGGCAGGGTCAAGGAGAAACTCAACCAATTACAGCTAAAGTACTCTACTTGTTTTAAATCAATTATTTTTGGCTGTTGCCAGTTTCAATAGCATGACAATGATACCACTCTTTGGCTTAATCATTGACATTTTGCTATTACAAAAATATGAGCAATTGATTCGATGTGAGTGTAGAATACGCCCAAAATTGATATTTATTAGACCTAGGAAATCATTTCAAAGTAATATGGACCAAAGGCCTGGTTTAAATATAAAATCAAGGACATTCGATACTCTATTCTCAAATTCTCTGAAAAATATGCAAAGAAATATGAAGTATGTAAAGAAATCACCTACATGTATTTGACAAAACTGAAAAAGTGCAGCGTTTGTTTTTATTGCTCTGCACTTGTTTTAGCCTCTGTAAATGTCATAATTCCTGCTGCTCGTTTTTTTCTGCTGCTGGAACAAGCATATTGCTGGTGGCTGGTGATTTATAGATGGTGTACTAGCTTCCTGTCGGTGTGAAGTGTTGGCCAATCACGCTCCCCACTTTGTATTCCACTCTTCATATTGATTTGATTCACTACAGGGTGAACTGATAACATCAACATCTAATGCTGATTGTGGCTAGTTCTAGCTGCTAGATCCATGTTTCCAAACACACAGGTTTATTAAAAGTCCATCATATAACCATTCTCACTGCCTTCCAACAACACAGAACAATGACTAATAAGCTAGAGTTGAAACTGTTCATGTGGACACCTCTGTATAATGGACACTTGTCAAGTGGATGCATTTCCTTCCTTATCTAACCTACTAGTCTTTCAGAGGACCGTATATCTAAATGTTTCTTTTACATTAAGCCCAATGATCATATGTTATTGGCTGAGAGCAGACAGTGATAGATGATCATGTTTTGAACGTTAATGTCTCTGTGATATGCGAGTGCCTCAGTACAATATATACTTTAGCTTCTTGCAACAGTGATACAAAACCAGAGTACATCAGATTCTGACACAATGCACAAGTTTTCACATTCTTTGTTCGGGATCCTCCCACATTTTGTGTTTTCACTCCCAATAAGGTGTTTAAATATTGATGGCGCGATGTTGGGGGAGTAACGTGATCGCGGCAGTGCTGTCCCTCCCAGGGGGCGCCATCTCATCACGAAAGTGAAACCATGGTTACCGTGAAGCTCCTGAAGCTCCGCAGTACATCTCTCTGATAGCAAATATAGTTATAGGGAAACTTTTCTATGAAGTCTTCATTGAAATGTTAAGATCTATTCAGTCTCAGTAACTTCTGAAACACCTCCAGTTATGAGCACGTCTATAAAGGTACATTATAAGACCATTGTTCCCTTTCCAAACCTTCGAAAAGAGACAGGGAAAATGTCTTCTGAAGGAGAAATTAAAATGCCAGTAAAACAATGAACTTTCTGTCAGTGAAGCACAGCAAGACATCAGTTGTTTGTTGGATGAAAATTTTGAGTTACCAGCGATTAATATTGGAACGTGGATATGAAGGGAGATTTATCCAAAAGTTCCACTTTTTAACAATAGAAATAAGCTCATCCGACATATCTAACTGTGTGCCTGCGTATTGTGCTATGATTATTGTCCGTATGTCCTTGTTCACGCTGCAGTGACATATGTTCCGAGGCCCGCACTTTGTTCACACAAAACAAGTATTTTGATGAAGAAAGTTTGTCGGTAAAAAGCGTCCAGCGATCGCCCGCAGCGTTGCTTCCTGCACGGGCCGTAATTACGGGAAACAGGCGCAGCATTGGTGAAGCTTGGCGCTAGGTGGCTTTACTCTTACGTGTTTGACTCTTTACTGTTAGGTTGATATGTGCATGGGGGGGGGGGGGGGGACATGATTCTGTCTTAAACAGCATTGTCGGACTACAGTATAAGAAGCAATCCTAAAGCCTCAGCCAGGCAGTCATAAATGTTACATAGATCATTCACATTATGAAAGATGATGAGAAATGCATGGCGGAAAATCCTGCCTCTAAAACAGGGTTTAGGTGAAGAGACAAAACATAGCAAATACGATTGATTCGGCTGTAAAATCCCAGATTGTCTCAACCAAACCGAACTTATGATTTGATTGTCAAATGGAATATGTTGCTGCCTCTGTGGGAGTCAGATCCAGATTCAGTGGATCTGCTGGGGTGATCTGTGGGTCAAGATAGCCGCTATGTGCTACTGCTTATCTCCGATCCCAGATACAGGCGAATCTGAAGAAAAAACACCATTTTTGATCACCGCCTGCAGTAGAACCTCCTTACTAAGACCACCCTGCAATTGGTCTCTATAGAGAGGTGGTCTCTTTATGGAAGTTGATGATGGTCTCCTTGTTCCATGCAAAGTCATTATTGCTTACCTTTCTTTATGGACAATTCTGCAGAATAGTTAGAGTTGCTGATAATAAAATGACTTCTTTAATCTTTAATGAATTCTGCATTTTAATATTTGGTTCTGTTGTCTTTTGTCTTGTGGGTAGAACAAGGCAAAGACTTCAATATGACAAGAAAGGGTTAAAATCTAAAATTGTCATGTCCTTCATGGTAGACGTGTTAACTTGTAATTTTTGTGTGACCACAAATATTCAAGACCTTCTGATCTCCATTATAACAAGCAGCAAATTTTGCTTCAAACAGTACATGTAAAACGTGAATGTAAAGATTGTGGAAAACAGAGACATTGGCCCAAAAAAACCTCCACTAACATAATCATCAAAATTCTTGATACAAGAGAATTTAAATGATGACAGTTCAATACTTCTACTATCATATGCAGTGAAAAGTCGACAGATAAATGTGAGCCAACAAGCACATAACACATTTCTATTAGATACAAATGGCGTTTTCTGCACTATATTTACACCACATTTTCGCCTGCTACAGATTGTTCACAAATCGGCAGCATGAGGCTGATAAACTCCCAACTCCCAAACCTTTCATGAAAGACACTGTTTTTTGAAAACAAACAAAATAGACGCGGCGGTGGAAGGTTGTATGTGCTAACTGGCATTTACCGGCCACGCCAGGTAAAGGGAAATCAGCGCGGCCTTGCGGCATAGATCAGGTGGCGTTTTACTGATAGTGGCAGAACAAATTACCTGGTTTGTTCTCAACAGAAAGATATGTGCGTTTTATTGGCGGGTTAACCCTTTCAGGCTTCGTATCTGCACCAGAATCTTTTATACCAAGTTAATTGCTTTCACTGTGAATTAATATAATATGTGCGTTTTTTATGCTGTGAAATCTAACAAGGACTTGTAAATAACAAGCTGCGATCGCTTACACACACAAAGGATATTATAATTTATCTAGTTCTTGTCTGAAACCTGATGAGATAGAATAGAAATCTGGCGGGGCTTTCACATTCCATGTAAAATCAACGTGTTTGGTGTAAAACGAATCCATCTTGTTCTGTCTATCACACACATTTTCGTTTGTAGTTTGACACTTCTGAACATGACTTTGACATACCACACATTAGAAATTACACGTGTTCAGTAACAAGAAAGTCAATAGGTGTTTTAATCTAAAAAAGTTTGATGTAAATTTAATCCAGTAGCTTTAAAGTAATACAAAACCAAACTTATGATAAACATTTTCCCCCTTAAAATCAAAACACAAAAAGTAAGAAATGAACCACATGATCATGAGAGCAAAAAAAGAACGTGAAAAGCGAAATGAAAGAAAATACTTCTACAAGTTAAACCAAATGGTACGAAAAAATAGGTGTGAATTAGGAAACGTTTTTCAAGTTTACACTAAGCAAAAGGCTGTGAATGTGTTTCTCGTTGCGTCCTTCCCATGAGCCCGCGGGAACCCGAGCATCGCACAAACACGCCGGCAAGCTGAGAAAACATCCTGGCCAGGTCAGCAGCACAACACGCCCTGTTAAAATTCTTCTGCAATATTTTACAGACGTAAAAGCTGCCGAGGATGTGGATATAAGATGAGTCCAATTACGAGGAGGAGGGAGGGAGGAGGGGTGGGGGGTGTTAAACCGGCACTAACGAGCGACCGGCTCCAAGCGCTTGTTGGTGGAAGCCTAATTTACAGTCGGCAAATATGAACGCATGTTTTGTCAGATGGGAAACACGTCGGGAGAGGACGTCAGACTGCCAAAGTTCATGCTGTATTGGGTTCTATCAAGAATAAAATGTCTAGATAATTAGGTGCTGTGTGGTGGGTTTGAGCCATGAGGGTTTGAGGAACAGTAGGAACGTGTTATCTCGAAGCTGTAGGGAGATAGCAGTAAAATGCTGGAGACACCTGATAACTGTTTATAATGAAGTTGAAGGGAAATGAAACTAACCAGAGATAATGGAAAATGTAACATATAAATATAATCATGATTATAAGGTTCTACTGTGTAGTCTTTTTCTGGGGTAAAACACATGATGATTTCAACTTACCCACCCAAATCAGTAAATCACTTCAAATATAGTATCAAAATTCGTGTCTGCCATTTTTCGACACTTCTGTTGATTCACCGAGGTGTAAGATTTATCAGCTGCGAGAGTTATGGTGTGTCCCTAAAGACACTATTTGATATTACAAAACACTAAGGTAATTACACTAAGCTGATGACCGATCACTGCCCGGTGCCTTCTGTTGCTATATAATTATGCCCATTATCATTATGACCGCTGATTGACCGATCAGCGTTATTAGTGATACAGAGAAAATAGCTCGGAGCTCCAAAAACGTCAGCAGCAGTTAGAATTCGCCACTTCTATCGCCTCGGGCAAAATAATGCACAAGGTGCCAGAATCACTTGCCAGAAATGTGTGATCAAATATGAAGCTTGTTGAGAGTTTTAACCTCTTGAGTTCTTGTTGAACAGAGTGGTCTTCGGTTTTTATACAGAGAGTTCTCTTTTTGTGTTCTTCTTTGAACATCTTAATCAACTGACCGTCAGAACTTGCTCGCCGATAACCGGGTCAACAAGATAAATGGGTCAAGGTCTCAGATAACAGTATCAAGGTCAATAAACAGAGATTTGAATAGAGCAATCCTCAGCGAGCAGCGAGGCGTGTGATTGGCTGGCGCGGGGGTCGGAGGTCGAGTGGTTCTCGCAGCCGACTCTCAAGACGCGCTAAACAAATTGGATCAGGTTTTTGGCGTCGTTATTATTAAAACTGATCATTGTCTTTGTGTGTTTATTTTGTGTCGGTAATGAGATAAGAGACTTGCTGATGAAATAAGGTCGCCGGTTTGTAAAGTTATCACCAGATCAATGGCATATTCCATATCTAAATATTCTCATATATGTTGTTGTAAGACTGCTTATAGGCAGTGTAAGAGAGATTCACGTGAACTCACGATGTATCTAGAAGGTTGAAATGTTTTTGCTGTCTGTTATTTTATAAGTTGACTCTTATGTGTTAATAGGTACTTGTAATTAAAAAAAAATATAGAAATGAAATTAGAGGATCTACATATACATAGTAACCATATGCTCAGGATTTATGGTGAATTCGAGTCCTCTCTGGGCACTGGACATAGTGAAATGGAAAGCTGTCTTCAGCAATTTCAACATAGTAGCAGGAACAGAATCGGAAATACAGTAATTGTACAGGTCAAATTTCATCATACGCTCTAATATAACAAGCTTGAATTCTGAAATATGTGCTCTTCAGTAAAATAAAACCCAAATGAGAATATTTCGAATCCTTCGTGTTTTTAACCTTTAATTATAATCACATGTTGTCGGAGAAATGTGGAGAATTTCGGTGCAAACTTTGTGCAACGTGTTAAACACGGTAAATCTGTGTCCTGAGCGTCGGATCTCGTGTTTTCGGGGGCGAGTGTGTGTGTATTTTGGGTGCCGACTTGTCAGCTTAGATCAGAGAACACCACGCTACATCTTACACGCAATTTGTGAAACAATAACACAAAACGGGGCCGTCAGGTTCACCAGCTGTAGATAAGAAACTACAGGAGGAAAAAAGGTTTTCAATAGAATTAAGATTTCACTGGCTATGAAGGTTTTAAAGATGTGTTGCTTGGACTTCACTGCATTTTATCATTAGGTAGTGAAGATGTAATGAGAAAAACTTATTGCTAATTTCAAGGGAGATATTGTGAATAATCTTATCAAAAACACTAATTGTTGAATTTTCTAAATAGAATCACAATGTCGACCAAACTGTCCATAGATTTAGTGTGCTCTTTGTGAAGATACTGAAGACACAATGTGCAGCAGCAGTATAGACCATGCAGATCACAATCTGGCGGCCATGCTGTTTATGTCCATGGTATAATCAGGCTCTTTTGACAGAGATCTATCGATGCGTCGGTGTCCGCTCAAAAACTTGTGCTCAGTTTTATTGGAATGTTTTTTATTGGGATGTTTTTTTGCACACTTTGTCCTTGTGGTTTCAAATGCTTTAATATTGAAGTCACAAATCGTGGATAAGTAGGGTGTGCTTATTCATGAAGTCTCCTTTTTTCTGGTGAATTATTAATAGGATCACGTGGCCACAGAGTTTGTTATGCTTAGAACTGAATGCTCCAAAGTGAGTGCACTGATAAGTCTATCGTTGAACCTGTAGCTAATGCCTTTTCTGTTGTGCTGGTGACTGTCCTGTGTGGCACTAGTCTGATACACAATGCACTCTGTTCTGCTGGTGACTGTGTCTTTCCCCTTTTTAGCTCACCTGTGGTAGACATGGTGAGCTTTTGTGATCACCTTTTGTCTGTCGTCCGTCCGTCCACAATTCATATTTGCACAATAGTTTCTTTATTTTTTATTCAAATTTCATCATTTTTTCACAAAAGCTGCATGCCTATATGATCATCATTCCATACTTGATATATATCCCTGGGAGTAAAATTGAACCTGCCCCAGGTATCCATCAAACTTTTTAAGTGTAAAAGTAGTCTCTTAGTCATAATGCAAACTGCATTACTGCTAAAGTTCTCTGGAGATGGATAGAAGTCATAGTGCAGCCTGGTCTCTTTTGGACATTCTGTCTGTTAGTCATAATGCAAACTGATTTTTTAAAATTAAAATTCTGTAGTAATATTGGTAGGAATTACAGTGCAACTTTGTCTCTCTTGAGCGATTTAGGCTCTCATAATTGGTGAATTATTAATATGATCATGGGGTTACAGAGCTTGTCGTGCTTATATGCCGGTCTCTGCTGCAGGTGACGGTGCTGATCAAGGCTGAGAGCGCGTGCGGCCCGCGCGACTTCCTCACATACCAGGCCGCCGTGGGCGCCCCGCTGCCGGGCGCCCTCGACGACGGCCGCCAGGCCCTCGGCAACGGTCCCGCGGCAACCGTCACCGTGACGACCGTGGAGCCTGACCACGTGCGGGTCTACGTGAAGTACGTGGACACCACGGTCGTCGTCAGACAGGTGGGTGCAAGAAGCTATATGTTGGGTTTAATGGGTTTGAGTGTGTAAAAGAAATCTGTCAAAATGAGCTTTTGGGGGATGGTCATGCCCCCCATTGGATCTGCCTTTGACAAAATTGCTGACCTTACCTTGACCTCTTTCTGACCTCACTGTGACCTCTCGCTGACCTCTTGCTGACCTCACATTGACCTCACCCTGACCTCTAGCTGACCTCATTGTGACCTCTCTCTGACCTCTCGCTGACCTCTTGCTAACCTCTTACTGACCTCACCGTGACCTCTCGCTGACCTCACCCTGACCTCTGGCTGTGTTTTTGCAGCTGCCCAGCGGCTTCCTGTCGGTGGCGATCCTCATGCCGGAGGAGCTGGTGAAGGCGTCGCTGCTGCAGAACCCGGACCGGCTCGACCTGTGCCAGCGCGGGTGTCCGCGGGCCGAGCGCATCGACCAGGCGGCCGTGCTGCCGACGGCAGCCCCGCCACGCCCCCGGGGAGGACGTTAGTGTGAACCAACACGTGACTCGGGATAGAGACACCACCGCGCCACACTCGGACAGAACAGTGAACCGAGACGTGACTCGAGACGATTTCCGGCGGCGGCGGCGCGAAGTGGCCGGCGGCATGGACCTGGCAGCGGCCAAGAAGACCTGCTGGGCCGCGCGCCACGCCGACTTCTACTATGACAGCTGCGTGTTCGACCTTGTCACACGGGCGACGCCCACTTCAGCCTGGCCGCCCGCCGCGCCCTCGACGACCTCTACGACCTCTACCCCGACGGGGTCAAGCTGCACACGAACCGCACCACGCTAGAGGCGACGACAGGGGGCGAACGGAGCCACGCAGCAAACGGTGCCGCGCCTTGCCGCACAGCCGTGCTCTTGTGGATACTGGTGGCGGCATGCTCGCCGTTTCTATAGCAACGGGCGGCGGCTGCTGTGGTGTGAGTGCGAAGGAAATGCGTGCGATTGTCGTAACGATGACAAAAACTGTTGCCATGTTGTGAATGTGTGTCTCGTGGAGAAAGTGAACGATGTTTTTGGATCTCGGGCGCGTTGTGAAAAGTGCGCCGGGTGCATTGTGAAATTGTAGAGGCTTTCACTATCAGAATGGAAAATTTAGTTGTTAAAGCAATTGATGAGATTATTCGTATATGATGTTTGATTATTAGTACGGTTAAGAGAGATTTTGATCAACTTGTCAAGATTATGGGTGGTGATATTGAACAAGATTTCGCTAATTTTTGTTGCTCATCTAATGTGGTTGTATTTTGAGTCTAGATTGCTCCCATTATGGAGCTGCGTCTAGCAGAGTGATTCTAGAATGTCTAGCTGATATTGATTACATTGCACATCGAATTATGATATTTTGCAAAATGATGATTATCTTTAGTTGTTTAAGAGACTTTTTACTTGTTTTATCGATGGATGAAGTAGGTTTTAAAGCCACGCTGATTGTTTTAACGTTCTGTTGTTAGGCGTATTTTATAGCGAGTGCGTGTTGTTTATTAGTGATAAGATCGTGTTTTGTTTAAGAAAACACTGTGGGTGAGTGTGTGAGGTTTATATAAGATTTTGTTACTTTATAAGCAGATTTTGACCTGTTTTGTGTTTTACAAGCGATTTTCTCTTTGCTACATACTGTGAAAAAGTAATTGTGTTTGTGGAATTGGAACAACTGATTCGAATGTCATATTTCAGTTTTAAGTCACCCAATGAACCTTTCTTAAAATGCTCATAATCTTAAAGCCATAATTTCAGCCATTGCACCAAAAGGTATGATTGACACGGTACAATAATGTGGTTGTTTGTCAAGAACATTGTCTCATGGGATGTCGGGTTACAGAAATCTCTTTCACGCTGGCTTGTTTCCTTAACTTGTGAATTGAAATAAGAAGCTGGAAATAGATGAAGACCCAGTGGGAGTAAATACAGACTGTGTGTTCGTAAAGGCTTACACTTACGACAGGTCATTGGCATCCTTTTTTCCTTCCCACCGCTTATTTGTTCTGTTTGTAAGATACAAGGGAACAAAGCATCGTGGTAGAAAAACTCGCCTCTGACACGGTTAATCATAACTGACAGGCAAACACTGAACGTGCATTGATATAGTGTATAATGCAAAAAACGGAAAGTTTAATCACTACAAATTCCCAGCGGCATCTTCTACATGCAAATATCCAGAAAACGTCACCACATCAATTAAAACGCAACCTGACACTTGGCAAATCCAAACAAGCAGGCCCCACACTTTCCTGCAAACACAAAAATACCTCTTTGTTGCCGTTTGGTTGGAGCGGTGTCAGTTTTATACCTCCACCTCCGTAAAGAGACCACCTTGTTAAAGAAACCACCTCAGTGATACGACTATCTTAAGGTTTTCATTCTTTGCTTGCGCAGTTTTCAATGACTGAAATGAAAAGGATAACAGTTCAATTAATTTGAATTTCTTTACACAAGTACTCTTTAAGAAAAAATATTTTTATTTTGCTATTTGAAAACTAGGCAAGCAAAGCATGAAATACATAAAATGTCAATTTACCATTTGCCAAATGCACAGGACTGGATATAATAAGACCATATTTTACGATCCCGAGTCTGCATTAGAGATGGCGGTTAACTCCATGAAGTGACCACCTCTCTATTGAGGCCAGGCCAGGGTGGCCCCAACAGGCAGGTTGCACTGTAGGTCATTATCCGCGACCTTGGGGCCGCGATGTGTGGTGTGAACCGCCATTTGTCACTGCCACAGAGTGGATAGCGAGATAAGGAACTGGTGGAGAGGGATTTTCATGCATTATGAAATAATAAGTGCATTATTTGTGTGTTACTAAGTGTAGAACACATGTCGAAATAGTTATAATTTCAGCCCTGAATATGTGGCGGGACGCAATTAGAAATGTCTATATAGTCAAACCTACAGTTAAGGCCACCTGTATAATAAGACCATTTTGACGACAGTCATTTGAAAAAATCAGTGTGAAAGAGATTTCGGATGAACACCTCTGTAACGTGAACACCTGTCTGACATGGACACTGTATAGTTTGATTATTGTACCTTGTGGTGAATCTGGTAGAAGCCCAGTCAACAAACTTTTTCTTTCGCATATCACTGAGTTCATTATGCAACTTTATGCAGATTTTAACTTTGTACACATATGTAACTTTGATTTTAATGTTTCAATTGTGTTTTGTGCTCCGAGGGAAGATTTTAAGATTATTAAATTAGGATTTTCCACACAGTACTGATATCATCATCATCATATCGATCAATACAGTCATAAAGTTGCTAAGGAAAGTAGAAACTTCTCCAAATGCCTTTCCTAAACGCTGACCCCATAAAAAATGAAAAAGTGACAGCGGACTGACGTACGTGTGTATTGCCAATGCCTTAATTATATCCCAATCCCAGCTTTCAAACAGTATTTGTAAATTCCAAAGGCGTAGCTAATCTGCCGCAGAGGGATTTATGCTCTAAATATTGCAGATTGTTGATAAACAAGCATGAGTTATAGAGCGTTTCACGGGGAATGTGTTGTTTTTGTGTGTGCATCTGTTCTGTGTATCAGCTCACGGTGGCTGCATCCTCGACAAATTGCTCGCTACACGAGAGCAGACAAATTGTGTAGTAAATACTGTGTTTTTTGTTTGTCATCTCACCAATGTACAATCGGGTCACAGGTTTGTAACGATGTTGGTGGAGATTCTGTCGAACCTTCATTGCTTCACGTTGAAAACTGACCGATTAATGATTGATTATGTATTGACCATTTCATTAAGACAATTGATGAACATCATCTGTGAGAAATTAAGCTTCTCTGGGTTATTTTCAAAAGCCAATTATTTCAGTTTTAAACTTATTTCACTTCAAAAATGAAATTTGGATTTTGTGTTGCAATAAATGCAACTTGAGTCGTCTCTGTAAGCAAATGGTTGTGATTTTGTAGTGATTGTCGTCTTTCCTGTTTATTAAACGATCTGTTGTAGCTTCTTTCGACTCCTCGTTGCAAAACTCGATATGAGATTATTGCTGATGTGAATTGTGAATATATCGTAGCGTACAACAGCAACATTGATCGTTGTGACATCAAATGAAATATTGTCACGTGAGCTTACCGCAGACTTATGAATATGCAAGTTGCTAATGAGATTAGTTTTATGCAAATGAGCAGCTAGTGTCAGCCATGTGCTTCCAGATTTTGCCTTGCGTATGTTCGCCTCTCTCCCAACCACACAACGCAATTAGTAACCTAAAATAAATTTGGACATGGAAAGAAAGAAGAAATTTTGGGATGGCGTTTGTTATAGTGTATTTTATCACTTTATTTACATTTTCCGTATACATAATGTAGCACATGAGAATTTTGTAAAGATCTAAGTTACATTTTATCTCCCCAGATTTGTTTCCATTGAGATACAGTGCGACGAACAGACTGACTGCTGGTCAAGCTGTCTGTCGGACTGCACATGGCATAAGTCTGAAAATGATATTGTATAAGTTTCTTATTTGATACTAATACCTGGGGTGTTTGATACTGATAATCCTCATATTATTGTGCATATTTTTAAACTGATTGCTTAAGTTTTTGCTGCTCCGTTTGTAACAGTGAAAACAGCAGTATGTAGGAAATGTGTAAAAACGCTTCGTAAAACCGAAACGGTGTAAAATCTGTGAAAACTAGTGGAAAAAAACAATAAAAACTCTTGAATGAAGCTGTTTCTTTTTTTGCTTGTATTTCCACGACTCGATTTCACGGCACTTTCATGTACACACTTAACTACCTACATAGAGCACTTCACACAGGGCCCTTAGGTCACACACATCCCAAATGTTTTTTTGAAAAAATATATATATAGCATCCAAACAAGTACCATAAAATATTACTACCATGCAAACAACAGTTTTCCCGGTGCCAAAGTGTAAAAAGAAAATTTTTATAGTAAGAATAAACACAAATAAACATGTTCAAATCGCATGTCATCACCACCTACCGTTGTAGGCCCTAAGGGGATGTGTGTGAATATGTTATTTCATAACAAAATGTGGCCTACATCATGCAATTTTAATGAATCATAAAAGTAGCATTTATCTTACGAAAATATAAGTAAGTAGCTTTATTTTGACACCTCAAACACTACAGTTTGTTCATTTAATAGCTTTGCTAGTGCTACGATGGGTTAAACAAAAAAATATACGGGATGTGTGTGAAGTGAATATTTGATTTAACTTTTACACATTTGAAATTTAAATCAGCAATAAAGACCACCTTAACAAAGAGACCACTTCTGTAATACAGCCACCTCAAAAATCCCGGGTCTAAAATGTCATCACAATTTGCTGACTTAAATATAAAACTAACTTCCACCAACATCTATTCAACTTCTACTACAAGTGTAATGATTTATGTAGAGGACTTATGCTTTAGCGTTGGATGATACTCAACTTGTTAGAATGTTGACTGGGTTTAGAGGGGGTCGGTTAACTTTCTTCAAGCCCCCAAAAAGGAATGTGTGCTCTTAATTTAAGTTCTACTGAAGAACACTCCTCTGTGTGTGAAGCCCCGATGCCTCATTCAGTGCACGGGTTTCAAGCGGCATCTTTCAGAATTCATCAGAAGAGGTTCCTGTGCAGCAAACCACAAACTGTGTTCGAGTGGGTTGCCCTCTGGGGGGGGGGGGTCCACAGTCGGGTTGGTTAGATCTATATATGCTCAGCAGAAAGACCCCCCGAGACATTATGGAAACAACATCTCTAATAAGACCATTTAACATGGTCTCAAACCACCATACAGCCACCAATGTTTTTACCTAAAAAAAGAACACATCTCTATGGAGGCCAGCCCGCGGGGGTTCTTATAGAGAGGTTCTAGTGGCGATGCTTGAACAAACAAGCTCCTAAAATAGAGGGGAAACTTTGCCCGCCGCAAGGGTGTAAAGAAATGTGATAATTGGCAGTTATACAGGCGCCGAAGTGGACAAAAGACGCGCCGAGGGGCCTCCCATTCCGTAGCTCTTGTGCAAGTTTACTTAACAAATATCGTTTAATACCAATATCGAAATTTTCCACTGTGCTGGAATCCTCAAAAAACATCAAAAGGAGTCCAAGCGGCAACAGTGGGGGTTATTTAATCGGAGTAAACACGCCTGCATTGACAGGCACATTCGATTCGGTTTTCGGCAAACTCTTTATGGGAATCTGACACTGGTGGATATGGACTGGAAAGGGGAAATTAATCGAGTGAAGCACCTGCTGTTGTCACAGGACAGTCTGCAGGACAGTCTTCCTGGCCGTCACTGGGAGTGAGTCATAACGGTCACCTACATCTCTTATTGTCAGTGCTTTAGCACGTTTCCGAGGGACGTTAGAGCAACCGATTAAATATGTGTTTGTATAAGTAATGAAATAATCGAATTTTGCCAACAACGAGATATTTTCTGTAGCCATGCTGTTTTTGGTTTTGTTCCAATGGTTATTGTTATAGAAGTTCTCGTTAAATACATGGTTGCATAGTCGGTCTACGGGAAACTTTCTTTTTCTACATAGCGCGTTTGCGTTTGTCCCGGTGTATTTTTTTATTTACAATAACTTGTGAATCAATAAACCCCAAGGTTTGATAGTTGTGCTGTGCTCTAGGGAAACGTTTTAAAATTATAATGTAACTTTGTTTACCAGATAACAGATGAAATATACAAAATTAGCTACACATAGAAATGTAAATGTTACTAGCGGTGACCCGCCAAACAGTGGCGCCGCCTATGACCAATGAGAGAGTTACAAACGCTGGCTCAGTCAGACGCCTGCAAAATAAAGATGATGGGCATTTTGTCATTGTTCTCTTTTTGTTTGACCCCCTACCCCGTGAGGTGGAACAATATTCCACTTCACTTTTGTTGAACGTGACCAAACCTACATCATCCCTAAGTTTGAGTTTTGCTAGCAACAAGTTGACTGAGAAACAAAGAGTTCTGTTGCGAGTAACATCCCTTGATGGGCTGTATGGCTCTACGGAATATGTTTTTTTTAAATAGTGTTGAAAGATATTTTTCCTTACTACAAGTACAATTTAGCCTCACCCTACGCCCACCCCCACCCCTCCACCCCCACGAAAAAGAAAAAAATAATAAGAAGAAAGATCCTCCATATTGTACCGCTTAGATTGTATTCATATTATTTATGTTCTAAAAATTAACATACAAAATTGTTGTGTTAGATCCGGTTGGTGTGCGACTGTTGTTTCAATGTGGACACCGTGTGTAACAGACAGAAACCAGGCTGCTTTTTAACTCTTGGTACTGAGCTTCAACATTCTGGGCAACTAACTATAAAGATCCATCCGTAAGTTGATCAAAGGGTCAGTCAAAAGTTCCAAAAATTCATGTTTAAACTGTTCCAAAATTCATGTTTTAAGTTGATGCTTCAGAAGTTCAGACGAAACACAATCCAACGAGAAATAGTTGCCAACACTTGGTTGACATATTGAGGTTCAGTATGCTTCTGCATAAAATGTTATTATCTGCGAGTTTGTTGTTGTTGTTATTCTTGCCAAAAAGTCATGTCATGGAAAAACATTGATGAAAATAGACGTTACTAAGTATAGGTCATACGGGAAATCAGTCTTGTCCTTTTTGAGAGGTCATTTTTAACCGTGATTTTTTTAGAAAACCGTGTATTGTCAACATAGTAAACATTATGGAGTTGTGTTTGTGTTTTTCCTTTACAATTATATTGGTCAATCCGTCATAAGCTTTGTGCATATAATGATTGACAGATTCAGGTTTTGGGGAAGTGTGTGTGTGTGTGTGTGTGTGTGTGTGTGTGTGTGTGTGTGTGTGTGTGTGTGTGTGTGTGTGTGTGTGTGTGTGTGTGTGTGTGTGTGTGTGTGTGTGTGTGTGTGTGTGTGTGTGTGTGTGTGTGTGTGTGTGTGTGTGTGTGTGTGTGTGTAGGGGGGTCAAGCTGCTATGTTCCATGGAAAATGCGATGTGCGTGCCCCATGGACTTACGTACGTTTACTTTATTTATTTTTGTCAAGGAAGCTAAATATAGATTAATTGACATAATCGTCATCGCAGAGTTGTGTTTTGATCGTCTTTTCCCATGTTTTAGTATAAAATAGTATCAAATCCAAGCAGTTTTGAATTATTTTTTCAATTCTATTAATTTTTTTTTTGTTTTTATGTGTTTGTGGACATTTTTGCCGATCATTATATTGTTACGTCAGACGCGTATGGTAACGTATAAAGCTTCTCACATCAGTCAGGCAGCCCTCAAGATAAATGTCCTCATTGGTAGCTTATGGCCACTCTGTTTTACCGGTAGATCCTATTTCTATTCATTGACAGTCACACAGATGTGAGGACTGGAATGCGTATTAGTTTTTTTTTATCAGTTTGTGAACGGTCTACAAGGGTTCCTCTTGACAGTCAGTGTGCTGCAGGTGTTTTGCAAAGTCGCCTGTTTATAAAACGTTATCCCTTATCAGCCATCTTTGGTGTATATGGTTGTGCAGTCAACAAACTCTTAATAACTAGCCACAATAAGTTTACATTTGATATACAGAGAGACTTATCGTATACGGACCACCTGTGTTGGTTAATTTTAAAAATGACCTCAGTAGAAAGATATTTTTATGACAATTCTTAGGTTGGGATTCTAATCTGTCAAGATTTGACCTCTGAAGCATAACTATTGCTCATTACATTTGACCAATCACACGCTTTTTAATCCAGGGATCGCACTTTTCCATGCTTAGGGACGATTCAGTATTTATGACAGGTGGGTGGAGTAGGAGGATTTTCCAAAAATGCTGTGAAAAATTAATAGCGCCCCCTCAAATCTCTGTGAAAAAATTGGTGACCCCCTCAATTTCATGTGATAAAATTGATGACCCCCCCTCTCAACAGTTAGCACAATCATTGTCCAGTTAAATCAAATTCTATTTGATCAATATCAACATATAGAAATAAGTCAATTTTAGTCCAAAATCTCGAAAATTGGTGTACGTTGCAGTGAAAAATTGTTAGGCCCCCCTCAAAAAAGTGTGTGAAAAAATTGATAGCCCCCCTCCAAACATTGTGACAAAAGTTCATGGCCCGCCCTAAAATCCTCCTACCCCACCCTGCCATAAATACTGAATGGTCCCTTAGAACGCTTGATGTTAAATAGTGATGGACAACATACATTTTATATGGGCTGTGTAAATAAAAGCAGGATACAACGTTAAATTAAGAATTAGGGTCACATAAATTGGATAAATTATGATAACCCAATCTCAGGTGAAACATTTCAGAAGTCAATCTGTTGACATCTGATACTCAGACTGCCAGAAAGTAACGTTACACAAGTGGTAGCATCAATGACATGTATTTAGCATGTAAACTAATGTTACAAATGTATTTGCATTTGGATGTGGTGTGTGCATTTCACAACATCAAAGCCCCTAAAATCATGCGTTGTCTTATGATTTCAGATCTTACAATGTTCTTCAACGCTCAAAAAATAGAACTCATCCTCCTCTACTTTGAGATTACTAGTCAATGTATGTACGCTTTTCATGTGTCATCCTAGGAACATTAATTCCTGAACATACTAACTACATAACCAACTAAAATGTATATGTAATTGAAAGCATATTGAAACAATGTGTAAGGTGTAAACTGATTACAAGGTACATTGTACATATCTTGATCCACATCATGCATGAGAAGATCTGTCATATTAAACATGTCAGATGTTATACACACAAAAACCATAGGACAGTTTGATAAAACAACCATGAGATTTGTGATACTTTCGAAGATGACAGTAAGGACACTAACTATTGATGATCGGACAGATGATCAATTAATTGATGAATCGGTTTTAATGGTTTACTTGATAATTCATTCAATAAGTATTTATGAACATTCAATTACATCATGTTGTTGTCTAGAGTTTTCAATCTTTTTTAGAACATCTCTATGAGCTTCTACCTCACACAATTCCTTGTTAATTCTAGCTCTTATTTGATTAACCCTTACAATATCATTATAATATTGTTCCAGTTCCCTTTGTATTTGCCCCTTTTCAACTAAATCATTGTTTGTTTTCACCACTTTTTCATCTATTTTTTCACCCCTTTCCAATTTATTGATATGATTTCGTTTTTCTCTAGCTACTTTAATTCCAAAACTTATTGAAAACTCATTTACAGACTTCTTAAAAGGTTCCCATTTTAAACTGGATGCATCATTTTCATTTTTATATTTTCTAATGATATCTCTTATTCCCTTATAGTATGTATCATCGTTAAGCATAGACACATTCAGTTTCTAGTAATTTGGTCCTCTTGATAAAGAGGCGCATGTTATAATCATAATAACAGCTTTATGATCACTAATTCTTCATCTATTTTATCAATAATTAGTATTTTTGTTGACACTTCTTTAATAACCTTACTTACATTACTTCCAATTAGGAAGTAGTCTAATCTACTGGCAGTTTTACTATCTTGCCACGTGAACATTTGCCCACTTCTTTTTATATTATCGGAGTACCATGCATCTTTTAACACTAGCTTGTTAATCAAATTTTTAGGTTAATCCTACTTTTATCTTTTAAATGAGTTTTAGGTTCCCTATCATTTTCATTTAGACAACGATTCAAATCGCCACCCATTATATT
>CM032665.1:41863013-41885901 GCA_019095985.1 Streblospio benedicti
AACACTTTAAATGCTCCTCCCTCCACATACTTCCTCCTGTCCCACATCCCTCGAACCAGTTCTCGTCAGTATACAGGTCTGTGACAGATTAAATACACCTCCATCACCGTCCTCCCATCGTCATATGTCTAAGCCATTTACACACTAAATGTACTACATATGGCAATGATTGATCCCTCTAATATCCCTCCCCAAGCTTCTGCTACCTATGGTAAACACGTGCGGAGCAGATTAAATGTTCCACTCATCCCTACCCTTCCTTCCAACCCGCCGCCCCCTTTTCTCTTCCCAACCCTCTCACCCCATCTCTACCCCATCCACATCTAAACAGGTCTATAATTAATGCACCCCCTTCCTGCTGCTGCTCTGGTTGAAACGGATGAGATCAAAAACATATTGAAAGCTCCTCCCTCCCCATTCTTTCCACTGTCCCACATCCCTCACACCAACTCCCGTCACTATAAAGGTCCGGGAAAGATTAAATACACTTCCATCACCTTCTCCCACAGTCATATGTTACAGCCATACACACACTACATGTACATGTATGTGGCAATGCTTGATCAGTCTAATATCCGTCCCTCCAGCTACTCCTACGCCTGGTAAAAACGTGCAGACCATTAAATGTGCATCTCAATCACCTCCTTTCTGCTGCTGCTCGGGTTGAAATTGATGAGATATGGAACAGATTAAATGCTCCTCCCTGCCTCACCACCAGCCATACCCCTACCCCATATGGACACCAGTCATGTCCGCCCCCCCGCCTCCCGCCCCCGCCATATGAACACACACACCATTTCTGCCAACACCCCTCGTCAAACAGGTACGGAGCAGATAAAATGCACCTCCATCCCCATCACCACGCTCCCCAGCTCCCTCTTTGTATGACTGTACGTGTGACGTGCATCGTACGTTTGACAAATACAAACGTGTAACGTATTACGTACCTTTAACAAACATGGCCCTGTAAGCAACCTTGCTAAAAAAATCTTTTTTCTTGTTTTTATCATTAAAACCAATTTATTTGGTTTGAAATGTGATATTATAACGACCACCAAGTTGTCCTCATTTTACATACATAGTTTGAAGTGTGTACGTCTTGTCGTTAAAAAGCCTTTTGTGACGCAAAAAACCGCCCCTTCCTTTATATATATATATATAGATGCTCTAAAAAATTAACATACAAAATTGTTGTGTTAGATCCGGTTGGTGTGCGACTGTTGTTTCAATGTGGACACCGTGTGTAACAGACAGAAAACAGGCTGCTTTTCACTCTTGGTACTGAGCTTCAACATTCTGGGCAACTAACTATAAAGATCCGTAAGTGGACAAAGGGTCAGTCAAAAGTTCAAAAATTCATGTTTAAACTGAGTTGATGCTTCAGAAGTTCAGACGAAACACAATCCAACGAGAAATAGTTGCCAATACTTGGTTGACATATTGAGGTTCAGTATAAAATGTTATTATCTGCGAGTTTGTTGTTGTTGTTATTCTTGCCAAAAGTCATGTCATGGAAAAACATTGATGAAAATAGACGTTACTAAGTATAGGTCATACGGGAAATCAGTCTTGTCCTTTTGAGAGGTCATTTTTTAACCGTGATGTCAACATAGAAACATTATGGAGTTGTATTGTGTGTTTTTTCCTTCTACAAAATATATTCGTCAATCCAGCATAAGCTTTGTGCATATAATGACTGACAGATTCAGGTTTTGGGGGAAGTGTGTGTGTGTGTGTGTGTGTGTGTGTGTGTGTGTGTGTGTGTGTGTGTGTGTGTGTGTGTGTGTGTGTGTGTGTGTGTGTGTGTGTGTGTGTGTGTGTGTGTGTGTGTGTGTGTGTGTGTGTGTGTGTGTGTGTGTGTGTGTGTGTGTGCGTGCGTGTGCGTGTGTGTGTGCGTGTGTGTGTGTGTGTGTGTGTGTGTGTGTGTGTGTGTGTGTGTGTGTGTGTGTGTGTGTGTGTGTGTGTGTGTGTGTGTGTGTGTGTGTGTGTGTGTATGTGTGTGTGTGTGTGTGTGTGTGTGTGTGTGTGTGTGTGTGTGTGTGTGTGTGTGTGTGTGTGTGTGTGTGTGTGTAGAGGGGTGAATAGCTGGTATGCTCCATGGAAAATGCGATGTGCGTGCCCCATGGACTTACGTACGTTTACTTTATTTTTTTTCCAGGAAGCTGCATAGATTAATTGGCCTAATCGTCATCGCAGAGTTGTGTTTTGATCGTCTTTTCCCATGTTTTAGTATCACATAGTATCAAATCCAAGCAGTTTTGAATTATTTTTTCAATTCTATTAATTTTGTTTTTGTTTTTTATGTGTTTGTGGACATTTTTGCCGATAATTACGTCAGAAGTGTATGATAACCTATACAGGTTCTCACATCAGTCAGGCAGTCCTCAAGATAAATGTCCTCATTGGTACCTTATGGTCACTCTGTTTTACCAGCAGATCCTATTCATTGACAGTCACACAGATGTGAGGACTGGAATGCGTATTAGTTTTTTTTATCAGTTTGTGAACGCCTCCACAAGGGTTCCTCTTGACAGTCAGGTGTGCTGCAGGTGTTTGCAAAGTCGTCTGTTTATAAAACGTTATCCCTTATCAGCCATCTTTGGTGTATATGGTTGTGCAGTCGACAAACTCTTAATAACTTGCCACAAGAAGTTTACATTTGATATACAGAGAGACTTATCATATACGAACCACCTGTGTGTGCTTAAAATGACCTTAGTAGAAACTAGATCCTTTTACGACGATTCTTTGTTGGGGTTTTAATCTTTATTGAATAAGTGTTAGGACCTCCAGGAAGCACTCTGAGTAGCAGATCTCAAGATATGACCTCTGAAGCATAACTATTGCTCATTAAATATTTTAACCAACCACAGGCTTTTTTAAACCAAGGATTTGAATTAGGTCGGTTGATCAATCCAATCTAGCTTGCCAAGGATTTGCAAACTTTTAGTTCGCATTCTTCCATGCTTTAAAAGAATTAGGTCACATAAATTAATAAATTATGATAATGAAATCTCCGATGAAACATTTCAGAAGTCAATCTGTTGACATCTGATACTCAGAGTGCCAGAAAGTAACGCTACTACAAGTAACGCTGAAGTGGTTTCTTCAAACGACTGGTCTTCTTGGACAGTATTTCTGTATCAAACAATCAAGATTTGTTGTTTTGCAACAGATATATTTCATCTAGTCCGATACACAGTAAAACGACACCTTTATCATGTCTTCTTCGGTTGTGTGATGTGTATATTGGTATTGTTCATTGATGCATTTTCTCTATAATTTTTAAGCGTAAGTTCATGAATGAGGTTTACGCCCGTTTCATCCATAAACCACAATGCAAACATCGTGATTCATTTGCCACTATCGCAATGCAAACGGAATTTGAAAATCATAACGCGTCAATAACAACATCGTATCTGAAAACACCAGAAATCGCTTCAAACTTGTTCAAAACGTTGTCAAAGACGATTTCAAGTCATCTATGCAAATGTTCGTGGTCACGTAATAACGATAACCTCGTTCTGGTTTTAAGATGTCGCTTGCGTGAGATTATATCACAGCGTGTGCTGCTCACTCTACACTCACGGACATGTAAAAAATGAGATGTTATATTTATGAGAGATCGACTAAGTTTGAATGTGCAAAGAATGTGTTGAATGTGTAAAGTAACTAAAGTGAAAGTTCAAGTGAGAACATGTATATGTTATTAAAATTCCAACCAAATGCACTAACACAAGAGTCATTATAAGTCTACCGTGTCATTGTGTGGGCTCTGTGGCTTGAAAGTCGTCTATTGTCATCCAGTAGCATCTAGAATCCAGTAACTTGGGACTCAGCCATGAAAAATCACATAAAGGATATAATAACCTATATAAAATATCCTAAGAAGCATACTACTTCGTGAAGAATGCCCTGGCCACGGGTTAGATAAAATGTTGCATAGTCAAACTGTATGGTCAACACTGACCACAAGGACCGTTCAGTGTGAAACCGCACAGCTTTGTGAGCGTAAGTGTGTCAATGTACACAGTTTACGGGTGCCTATTAAGGCCACCTTTATTAACATATTTCTGTCACTATCAGGTTATATTTTGGTTTGGTGTGGAATTGTGTTTTAACAATTTTGTCAGTGCGGGGACCTTTTCCGACTGAAATAGCATCAGATGCTATGAAAAGTGGCTTAAATGCTACAATTTTCTGAGGGAAGGGGCATGTCTACACACTACTTGGAAAAGCTGTCCGCCTATGGGGCCTGCCCCGCACTCCCGAGCACATTCTTTGCCCCTGGCATCGGGCATTGAACATGAACATGACGTTCATTGAACTTCCTTAATGAGTACCGGTGTTAATAAAGTAAACAATAAAACATGATAAGCCACGTATCCGCGATCGATGGCAGACATGCCAAAAAGCCTACGAAAATGAAGTATTTTGTTGGCAAAGGTGGGGGGCCGCACCCTGGATCTGTGTATGCTTTCCAGATATCACGCTGTCTTTTTTTAAGAAAGCCAGGTTGGTGTGAATCCCGGGTGTGTGTTGGGGGGGGGGGGGGCACTGACCCTGAAAAATTGCTGGGTAGGTTAGGGGAGCCGGTAAAATACCCGCCCAAAATGAGTGCAACGTCATGACATTTAGACCCAAAATAGATTCTAATCATAATGTGCACCATACTGTTCCGCTAATCATAATGCAATGTTAGATCTAGCCATAATATACAACAGGACACCGAAAGATACTACATTGAATGCGTGCTCTTTACTTATTGACTATTGGGATTACTTGAGGAATTATTCTAAAACTTAGTGCCAAAGGAAAAAATGACTGTAGTAATATCGCAAATATGAGTGCATGGTGCTCATTTTTCCTGCCCAATATGAGTGCAAAATTGGTGCAAAAAAGACACCCAATCTCCCCTAACCTACCCGTATTACCGATGTGTGTCAATGTCCCCTACACCCCACCCCCGGTGTGTAAATGCATTACAGAGCCCCGACCACACCCTTGTTCCCCGTGCGTTTTCGCGTTTTCATTTAAGAAAATGGTATCCAAACAAGTATCAAATAATACAACTTCTGTGAAAACCTGGTGTCAACATCTGAAATGAAAATTTCTAGTAATTCTCGTGAACGTTCTCTTACAAAATGTGACCTAGATCTGACATGTGATTTTAACGAATCATAGAAATGTTGTTTAGGGAGTGTTCATGAAATACTGAGGGGGAAGGTCGGTAAAATTGAGGGCAGGACATGACAATTGTCAGCTATGCCACGGGGGAGGACAAGAACAGTTTTATGGTGGTGGGGGCTTTAGCTAATATGTGTGGCAGCATAGGCAGATCCAGAGCGGGCGCAGGGGGCGCCACCCCACCACTTTCCCCACCAAAATACTTCATTTTCATAGGTTTTTTTTCATGATATCCCTCAAGTGCGGCCCCCCCCCCCCCACTTTTTTTCCTTAAGTGCGCCCTCCCCCCTTTCCAAAAGCCTGGATCTGCCATTGGGCAGGCAACAGTCTGATACACATTTTCACGTTGGTTGTGCTTACGGTTACGCCATAAACTATATGCTGCACACACAGGACACGTGATGATACGGAGACCTATGACAATGAGAGTATTCACATTTAAAGACACTGTATACGACGTCCACTGATGGAGGTTTTTTTCTTCTTTTTGTTTTGTTTTTTAGTGTTTTGTTCTTTTTTTTCTCTTCACGGATTTTAATATCCCTATTTCATGCAATTGAAAATTTAATGTTATAGATGAATTGCACACTCTTATATCAAGTCTTGTTTCTATAGGATAGTGACCAATATTTTGGAGATCATCTTTTCTACAAATAAACATCTGAAGACAATGTCTTTAGAATATATACTTCACTGTCTGTTACTACTTCCCAATTTTAGCCTGGGCCATTTCTATGACGGAGCGACTATGGAATATAATCACGAGGAAGCCATATTTATATAAAGGAGCCATCATGCAATAGGCATTGCCCTGTGGCTGACAGCATTGTTTTTGTATAAGAAACAGAATGCGAGTTTGCAAAATCATGACCACAATGCAAACATTTGCAAAAAACTATGTCTTCAGGACAGTTTGCTCCAAATCGGTTTACAAGAAACCTGTAGCACAGTACTAATAATCATGTGTCTTATTGCAAACAAGATTTGAAGGTCTCTTTGTATTTGTGTATGTTTGAGAGGACATGCATCTATTTTATTTATAAAATCAATTATCCATTTATACAATATAATATGAAAAGTTAATACTAAATGCATCATGGACACTTCATAAACACAATGTAATAAACTAACTTTTCTCCTGAATAGACTAGATAAAGACTGTCCTGATTGTGGGGTGCGTTATGAATCTTTCACGTTATCTTTATCACAGTTGTTTTCCGGCACAATAAAATAAAGAAATTAATAGTTCTATTCCTGCTTTACCATAAATAGTAACTTACAGAAACACATAGAGATTAAAACAGTTTTAAACAGTATGTCTAACACATGTTAGGCTATAGGAAAATGCTGTGTACATGGTGATGTTTGTTACTGCAATTCTATTTATAGTGAAGCTGGGATATGCCTATTCCGACAAACACATAAACCACACACTTAACTGTCACATTCTGAAACTGTCCTGATTTCTGTTCATATTTGATTTTTCAAAATGACTCAAATTAAATCTATCTCTATAGCAATAGTTGGACTGTCCCAAACATTAAACCGAATCAGTTGTGGTCTTGCAGCCATTGTTAAGCTAGGTCCAGACAGTCACAAATATTCAAGCGGAATCAGTGCTGTGGTCTTCTAGCCATTATTAATTGGCACATAGTCTTACCACAGAGTGTTTTAGAATCTCCCCCACCCCCACATACATTGCCCATCACCTGCCACAAAATCCAAGATGGACAGTCATGCCTGTCAGGACAGTCAAATCTCTACATGACTTTCAGTTCACAACCGATTCACAAGCGATCAAAAGAAATGGTGTTGTTTCAGTCATTCATTGCCTTCGTTACATTGCAATGTACCTGGGTTACAAGAAGACCTGAAATCGCGTATAACGTGGCCCGCCTGTGGACTGGGGGGCACGTCGGCGTTGAAGCCCTCATTGTCCTGCCCCCCGGCCACATAACACACATGGCCCTGCGCGAGCCGCACACTCCCTCCCTCCATGCTGTCCGAAGAAGAAGAAGAGTCGCGTATCCCTGAGTCTGTGACTGTGGTTGGTGTGGAGATGCATCTTGCAGGCGGGACGCTATGGATCACGGCGGTGAGGCTCTGCTCTGGCTGGTGGGTGGGTGGTGCTGTCAGGGTGACCGGGCTGTGGTCCAACTGAGGGAGGCGGTCATCGGTGTGGGGTAGGAGGTCGGCCGGGCTGAGAGGCTGACCACTGACCAGCTGCACCTACACAGGGGAGAGGGATGCGTGAGTGATGGTCACACATTCTAGTGCCCGATCGCCAATGTACTTATCATTCATACGGTAAGAAGTCTCGTTTTCATGATCATTTGATAGCTAGAGCTATAGCGGAAGCATTTCTTATAAACACTTTTCTATCTCTGCGTGCGTTTGAAACTGAGACTCTTTACTTAAATACGATTTAATTATTCTGCAAGTGTTCTGTGTATCAACAGCAAAGGAATATGGAACGCAGAACATTACACAGAGAGATTTGTTCAATCATGCATAGGTATAGATTTAGGTTAGTGAAGATGTGATGTGAATCTTATTCTTATCTTAATACTCTTCAGTTATACACCTAAATCGTTGTCATATCACTGAGTGGTGCTGTTTTTACATTGCAGATAACAAAACCTGTCAACCACAAGTTCCACCAAGCCTCCCTCATAATGTGGCTCCCCGTTTTTCCGACCAAATTACCTTATTTTCATAGTGTTTTCATATATTGGCAATCGAAACTCATCAGATCCCTTTAGTGGACCCCCCCCCCCACACACACACATATTTTTCTTTAAAAAAACTGGATCTGCTTGTTATGTTGGATAAACAACAGAACATCCTTGACCGTGTTCATTGTGCTGGTAATGTTGGTTAGTCATTTCTTAGTTTCACAACAAACATTAAACCATGTCAAGCAACACACCCATGACATAGGTCAGGATAGACTGGATAGTGCTAGCGTGATTGACAAATAGAGTGACTAGTAAACGAGAACGATCAAGGAGGTACATATCCACACCAACAGGCAAGTCATGAATCGGGACGAGGGGACCCACCAGCTCTCACGAGGAGTTTAGCTGCCTGTCATGCGCAGTTAATCATTTTGAAGATGTCAACAGCCGCTGACAAAACTGTCAATGATTTTGTAAGTTTAATGTAAATGTAAATTTAAATGTGGCTATTTATAGTCGCAATTCACTGTTATCATGCTCTAGCGACTTTACATATTTACACCAGGTCATTGGCAGCATCCTTGTCACACTATTATCCTTCTCAACTCCCCGGGGAGCATACAGCACATCGCTACCGAAGCGCAGACTCGCTTATCACTCACATTAGCATTCACTCGCCCCAACACCTATTTAACGTGTAGGTACCACGGAGAAGTGTGCAACCTGTTAGAGGTAGGTTTTCTCAACACCCAAAATCAGACCTAATGTGTGTTGTGACACTAAGAAATGGCTGTATATAAGCAAGAGAACCTATTGGCGTCTCACCTGTGTGGCGTCAGCGGCGTCCTTGTGGAACAGAGAGTCGTACGCGGGTGGCGGCTCCGCGGCAGGGGAGTAGGGCGGCGGCTTCCACACGTCGTCACACAGCACCGCAGGGGGGGTGGCGGCGGGGGCCTGCAGACAGGAGGGTCAGGGGTCGTGAAATCTCTCACCGCAGTAAGAGTCATTTTAATTTAAGGAATTGGTTTGTGGAAGAAAGAGATGGAAAAGAAGGATGTCAGAAACGTTAAAACAAGAAATGATGCATTGTCAGAAAAATATAAAACAAATACCATTTGGATGTCAGAAATAAGGGCATGTCAGAAATCAGAAAAATAAAACAAAATACAATGGGATGTCAGAAAAAGTAAGATAAAAAACAATGGGAAGTCAGATAAATAAAACAAAGCTTGCCAGAAAAATAGAACAAAAGATAATGGATGTCAGAAAAAAATAAAACAAAATAGAAAAATGCGATATAGATGACCCTGTGAATGGCCACTGTGGCGGCTGCGTGAGGTCCAGCGTTACAGGTGTGTTTTTCCCAGTCTTAGCTAGAAGCTTTAATATTGGCAACAAAAATTACAAACACCAACTGCTACAACACTATAGGGTTTGCCTGTCAAACGTCAAACCTACAAGACTGTTACGGTTCTTTTTTCAAGGCCAAAAATTTCCCCAAATCTCCCTGCCTTATCTCCACCATTAGCTTTCTGAAGGAGAGTGTTCCAACTCTCCACGGGTTTCTTCTTCCTGCGACCCACATCCAGCACAAACCCCACCAACATGTGTTCCACTAAGTCCCTTCCCCCCTCTAAGTTCCCTTCTATGTGCCCCCGCCTCGCCCCCCCCCCCCCTTAAAGGTTATGCTCAGTGGCCGAACAAGTATGCTTGTAGAGAAGCATTATGATGTGGTCTGTGCATTCTGAACGTTTCTTTCAATTAAACAGCGTAATAAAGTATGTAGAGCAATTTAAATACCATGCAATAAGAGCCCGGCATACACCCAACAAAACACGTGAAGTCGCAAAATGTCAACCGAATGATTTTCGTCAGACGTAACTTGCACGGTAGTAGGAAGGCGCCCATGTTAAATGAGACGTCTGTCGTTAGAAACCCGCAGTGCGTTTTGGCGAAAATCATTCGATTATGCAATATCACGTGACCTTGTGTTTTAGTTGACGAGACAGCATGGTATTTCTAAAGGTGAAATAAGTATTAAACGTGGAGATTATAAATATTATTTTCATCTTACATGCAATGGATAAGGCCTAGTCTATTGGTACTGGATTTTATAGAACAAATATGTTTTTGGCTGAGCAATATCTTTAAGCCCCCCCCCCTCTTACCCCCACCCCCCCTCCACCCACCTGCGTGCCGGCGGTGAGTTCCACGGTGCCGGCGCGACTGTGGCGGCGTCGCGCGGCGAGCACGCGGCACCAGCGGCGGCACACGATGAGCAGCATGGACGCAAAGACGAGCACCGAGCCGGCGATCGCCACCCACGGCCACCAGGTGGACACCGAGGTCATGCTGCAACGGTCAAGCGGTCAGTGTCGCGGGATTTCACGGATTGTCGGGGTCCACCACTGCCTTGATTAATAACTCAAACCCTGTTATCGCCCTACTTCAAACTGACGTCATTACAGGTTATTAGCCATATTCTTTCATTTCCGGCAATTTCCCACAACGTTTGATTAACGCAACCTCCAAGAGAAGAATCATAACGTCCTCTTTCAGCCTCGAATTGGAGGATGTGTTTAACGTTTACTTTTCACACGTTAATTTCAATGGATGCACTGCTGTAGATGCCTCTGAACTAAGGTGCTTTGGGCACTTGCGTATTTAGTTTTAGAATAACAGGCTTATTACATTTTATTGGTTGTCTAAACACAATATGTGATAGATAAAATACCATAGTTGTGCTCAAAATGTCATATTTGTATAAGGCTCTGCGATAGTCGTATCCGACTCTTCTCATGACTAAACATTCGCCAAATACAGATTGACGGTTAGGTCACGCAGCTGGTATTCTATACGTCTGGAACCCTTTGTCTGCTAAGCCTCTACTTAGTCAGTAAAATGTTTATCTGATGTACGACACTTAAAACTGAGCACCTTGTCCGACCATCTAAGTTTGAATTATGACTCACTTTGTTTATGTACGATAAGCAGCTATCTTCAATGACATGATTTTTAATACTTTGCGTTGATGTTTAATGTACACGTACAGTAGCAACTTTACCCCCAATAATCTATAAATAGTATAGAGATTTAGAAATACAGTATATGTAGAATAACATAACATTTTACGAGGAGTATTTAGGAATCAAATTACTTCATGTTTTGCTAATGACGAAGTGTAAAACATAATTAGTCGTTGTCTTAAGTGTGATTGCTCTGGATTTTCTTGGAAGAGAAGTGTGTAATGTTCCAGAAGATATACAAAATGTATACGCAAAAGAGAAAGTATTCCAAAGTTTGTGCTGATCATTGATGCCAACAAACAAATACAACTGCTCAGTACAAATATGGGCACAATGACTTAAGGAAAACTCAGCTCAGAAATTTATGCAGAGCCTCAAATTTTATGCCACTTCTCTTTTACACAGCATAGGCAGATCCAGGGGATGTCCGCCCCTTTCCCACCAAAATACTCCACTTTCATGCCTTTTTTCTGTGTGGTTTTTTGTGTCTTTTTTTTTCTTTTTTTGGGGGGGGCCGCATGTGCGCCATCGCCATGAAATCCCTTGAGTCTGCCCCCCGTCCCCCCCCCCGGTCCCCATCTTTTAAAAAAAATCCTATATCTGCCGGGTGCAGTCACGTAAACAGATAAAACGTGTAAAATATGCAGCCAAAATAATTGTAGGCCTATTAATATTGGCAGTCTTAAAATAAACAACAAAAAGTATTTAATCTACGATGTTAATAGTGGCACACCTATCTACTCGGCTGAGCACGTGGAATCTGCTCACGTGACACAAACAATGTGATTAAAATCACGTGATCAGAAAACGTGCATCGCGTGTCCACTGAACACAAACATGGCCGTTTTTACAGCAACGATATTTTATACACATGCTTGCTATACATTATATTAAAGTTATTTAGCTGATTATACATAATATATTTTTTTTCTTAAAAATTGTATTTTATTTGGTGCACAGTAGTTTGCTGTATATTCAACTATTTTCCTCATTTTTTTACGCTCACTAAATTGTTTGTTGAGGGGGGAGGAAGCTTTTTGAATGGTTGAGTTCCATGTTTATCAATAATCAGATTTAGGTCAAGTAGGCAGACAAAGACTTGACCACTTAATAACACACGTATTGCACTGACCATACGAACTCCAGCACACTGACCACATGCCAGAACCGACAATTAAGGACACAAATGCTAAATCTAACTAGGTATTGCTATTTTAAGGGTAAATACATATTGTGGCATGAAGTGACAGCAAACATAGAAAAAAGACCACAAGTCGTTTAATTCTATCTTGCTGACATCTCTGACATTGCATTTTCAGTAATGTTGCAACCTGAGGTTGCAATGAGTTTGCAACCTGAGGTTGCAATGAGGTTGCAACACGGCAAAAATATTTAGCATATCTCAAGAAGCATTCATAAAAGTTATATGCTCTAATTTGTATTTATAATTACAACTACACAAAAATTGTCAAACACATAGACAATTATAATTAATCTATTTATCCTTTCTTTTATTTATTCTTTATTTACCTATTTATCCATTTTGGTGGAGGGGTGGGGGAGGGTGGCCACTCAAACCTACTCTATTTTTCTGTATTTACATATGACTAAAACTCACCTCGTCCACTGGATATCTCAGAACCGTGCAATGATATCACAATAAACCATCCATGAGCACAATATCACAACCACAGCAGTCTCCATGGATCTTAATAACACAAGTTTCCACTGTTTTATAGAGCACCAATACATACATGGCAGACCATCAACCCGTGTCCATTTAAATCATACACTGAGCAGTGATCCCAACCAGTGTCTGTTAAAGTCTTCCAATACCCTACTAACCACACACTGGTGTCCGCTGTTGACAGCAGTACTGCAGGCCCAGGTAAACAAACTGCTATGACACCTGTACACTACCACTACTGCTGCTGCTGCTGCCAATATAAGGAAGTTAAAATTCCTACTTGTGGTTGCTGCTTTATTGTTCTCGTTCTATTGACCTATTGTGTTGGTTGCTATTGGGCAGTGCTGTGCATATGGCATTAGCTGGCTTGATTTTTGTTATTATTTAGCCTTTGATTTATAATGGCAGACATAATGAGCATGGTAATAGTCATGCTTGAGTGGGTCGGAATATGGAAAAACATTGTATACTGTAGAGGCAATTACGATCAACTATTATGGTAGGCTATAATGATAGACTAATGAAATATTATATCAGTTCATAAAGTCTCACGTATTCTATACCTATTGCGTGTGTAAATCCATTGTATATCCTACTAAAATACCAGTTAAAAGGGCGCAATGCGGCTATCCAGCGTCTGATTCACGGTATTATAGGACTCAATAACCGTTAATTATACATAGCGCAGGTAATGCTGCAGAAGGTGTTGTATATTGAACTCGGAAAAGTCGACTTAATAGACAAGTGGAGGAGCAAGTGGCCATTTGATTGTGGGGATTGTGAGTGATTGGAGGTGGTTGTGTTTCCCACCAAAATACTTAATTTTCATAGGTTTGTTTACACGTCCGCCATCGATCGCGCGTACTAAACCCATGAAATCCCTAAGTGCCCCCCCCCCCTTCTAAAAACCCGGATCTTCCATTGGTGGTGGTTGGGGATCGAATTACTTCAAAACAGACAGAAGGTCCACATGATTTTCTATCTGTTTTTCTCTCCAAATACCATAGTGCTTTACACGTAGGTGATGTTCGCAAGAAATGGCAGAATATACATATACCGCGGACATACATACACACGAACGGAGCAGATCACTAAATCATACAGCTAAAACAAAAAAACCCATTCGTGCAGATCATATGTTCATAATTATATAATTATGACTAAATGAATCACAGCTGTTTTCTTTACGGCCAAAAACAGAGACAAACAAAACACACACAAATGAAGAGAAGAGACCACCACAAAAACCACTCAGGTGAAAACGCAATTTGACAAATTACTCCATAAACCCACCTCTGTATGGTTGTTCCAGTAAAGATTAGTATCCAACGGTTTGAAGTAGAATTGATGAAAATCCATTCACAAACATTTTTTCCTGAATCACCAATCACCATCACATTTCATTGTCTTTTACCAACAATCATAATTTGTAACTGAATAGGTTGCATCACATTTCACAGACTTAATTACAGGCAATTCACAATTCACAATCAAGATTTAGGGCAAATCACCAACCACTGCCCTTGCAATGAATAGATCACCAATCACCAATAATAGATTTCATCACATTTCACACACTTAAATACAGACAGTTCACAATTCAATCACGCTCAAGATTTAGGGCAAATCACCAATCACAATTTTGCTATATACGACCCCCTCAATAGACGGTAGTAGTATTGCTTGACTGGCCCTGTTGCATAAACATCACACGATAAAAGATAACATTTGTACGATCAAACTGTACGACACGATCGACGATAACGTTTGACCAAACGTGACAGGTCGGCTGAACATACGTCAAGTGGAGACTGCGTCATGTTGACAAATGCCGGCCTCAAGAGGTGGATAAACACAGTAAAAGTAAATGTATCACTTGCGTTAATCATTGGGCAATTATTGGTGCACTTTGGCACATGTAATAGTTCCTAAGTTGTCTTGATTGCTTTGTTTTAAATGACGTATTTCGTAGTAGGATTACTCTGTATTCCTTTTGTTTTAAATATCAATTAATCAACTCTGAACATGAACTGACAATGGTTAGGGGTTTGGATGTGAAATTTGCACACCATAATTCTGACAAAATCGAAAGTGTGAAAAAAACACTCCAATTTACGCAGTTGAGACTGCTATTCGCCCAAATAATTAAATGCTGACTTTTATATGCGTATGTTCCGAGTCCTTGCAAATGATTACTATCGGTATCCCCATGTAAATTATGTTTCTCAAATTATGCAGCTTGAAACTACTGATAATAACTATTGTTTTACATTTAATCATTTAACATTACATTTTATAGACGTTCCTATTTGAAAACAATACATGAGTAGAAATACTGTGAAACTTTATGCTCAGATAATTATATACATATGTACATATACGCATTGATCTTTTCCTAAACGTAAATTAGATGCATGAATATAGTTTATATAATGTACATGTACATCGCATTATCTCATATTTGATTCGACACTGAATATATCCCAAAAGTAAAATTCATATTAAAAAGAATAATAATAAGAATAAAATCGTGAACATTCTAAACTGACTTACTCAATTGTAGTCCTCTTTTAAAGCAAGCTGTAAGGTGCTACAACACTGATTGTACGATCTCCAACACGATATATCCTTATAACGCACCGCTCTCCAATGCTTCCGCCCAAGATTATATAAGGAATTAAATGCATTATACCAAAACATTGATTTAAATACGGCGCATACAAGTGCCGTGGCCACAGTGTCCTTATCACACCATGACATTGTCCTGTTTCTCACTACACCAGGTACATGTGTGCATATGCAGATCCGCCTTCCGTACACCGGTACAGACCCCCGGCTCGAGTGCAACAAACATTGTAAAAGTCTCAGGTCAGTTTAGCAGAGAAATTTATTTCTTTATTGTTGCCATAAAGCTGTTGGTAACAAGCCCACATCCCGGACACTTGGAGTTTAACAGCGCTTTTGAAATGTTATGTCATGATTTAATGGACAAATTTAGCGCTATAACAAAGAGCATAACTTGTGCGCTTATAAGGTTTAGTCATATGCATTGTTTGCTTTGCACATCCCAGCGTGCAACATAGCAAAGCTCTGGTCAAACAGTCCTGACTCCTGGTGGCAATTTTGAATAGGTCAGTTGTCTCATTAAATGCATGTGTTTTTTACAGGTTGAGCCATCTTTATTGTCAGGTAACATTTCGGGGTTGCTTGTGAGACTGGAGCTTAAAGGGGTTGTCACCACAGATAACTGGTCACACTACATGACCTAATACGGCGGTCAACAGACGTTCGTGTTGACCAATGGCTTGTCCATATATCCACACTGGATCCACGTGTCTACATGCCGCATAGCTGAGCTGTTTTCTGTCGCGGCGGGAATAATACAGTGAGACGTCGCCAAATAGTCCTTCAGCTGGCCCTGGCAAAATTTGAGTTCGTAGCATCGGAGTCCGTACCAAGGGTGCGTGGTACCAAATCAAAGCTAAGATTATCTACTTTTGATTTGTGAATGTTGCAAAGTGCAAAAGTGGTGCGCAACCTTTGTATGGAGTAATGTATGAAGCAATGTTAAACGTCAAAAAACGTCAGACGGTAGTAGTCAACTGTGAAGACTGCTATGAAAATGCTGGTCACTAGCATTTAATTTCTTTTTGAACGTTCGACTTACAAATCTTAACTTTCATGTATATATCTTAAGTGTAAGGTAACTAATGTAAAATCTTAGTGAAAAAATTTAAATAGAACGAAGTTTTACTTATTTCAATAGATTCCATCAAGGAATCGTTTTCGATTTGTAGCACATTGTAGATATTCTTAGAATCTAACCAAATATGTTTAAATATATGAATACAAAATTAACATCTCATTAAAAGATTTATTGAAATGTTTTAAGACACACTTTATTATTTCTTATCCTTTAAATTAAATCATATACTTAATGTAAAAACAGTCAACGAAACTTGTAGTGCGCAAGTTATAAGGCATTTATATTATAAATATTGTTTTTGCATTGTGACTTATGGCGAGCACGCCTAGCTATGTAACTATGAAAATAAAGACAGATGAATGTTGTTAATTGTTAGCATTGAAGATGCTAACGACTTTATTGAGTAATTAATTATTTGGGGTACAATTAACGACAAACCAGATTAGTATAACATGATACAGGTAATGAAACAATTAACATATATGGAATATCAACCTTATCCAACTGACTATGCGTAGTATATGTACAGAGATTACAATAAAACAAATTTACAAATTATGTTTAAAGAAAGAACATTGTACTAAAAGAAGTCTGCTTTAAAAACCTCCCTTAAAACCTCATGGGAAAAAGGGGGAGGAAAAGCATGACACATAGATAACCTAACTAATTACAAACATGAATACCTGGAAAATACAATAATAATGCTATACACTAAAATTACATAAAACACACACACACACAAACTAAAAAGGGTGGTGGTGGGGAAGACGGGGGACAAAATTATACATGTGCTCCCACCGGATTCTAAAGGTATACTGACCACTACAGTATTTGGAAACTTGGTTACGTCAGAATAAACATTACAAGTGAAAAGAGGTCACTGGTGACCACCAAAATACATCCAATATCCACCAGTGAAGTGGTCACTGGTGGGCAACAATAAAATACTACCATAAGTAAATTGCAAAAATAATTTTTCATATTGATAAAAAATGATATTTTTCTCCATTGTAGTATGGTAAATAGATTGGTTATTACATTTTCCAAAATTTAAAACACTTCAAATTCATCAAATACTAGAACTGATTGTGAACAAATTTAGGACCGATTTATGTTATACAATGTTTTATTTTGTCCATGCCAGGTTCTCCACATTGTTTGGTTAACCAATAAAAATGTCATTTTAAATTCAAATCTTATCTCATGAGATCATAGTGTTATCTTAGTCATCAGATTCAGATCCAGAAAAATTAATTTCAGATTCACTGTTAATGCATTTACTAATACTAATACCTATACCATACCAATACTAATACTAATATACTTTATTTCGATAATACACATATACAGGATGTATGATCATAGTAAATAATGTACAAATTTGTCGCCACAGTGACAAAGATCAGTAAATTTTAATCAATTAGAATTACAGGAGCATCTCTTGGTGCTGCAATCTCCAGAACACTTGCAAGAGATGAGTTATAACAGAGCAGCTGGTGCAGCTGGCTTGTCCATTCACTTTATGCAAAGTTCACCTTAAGCTTCTTTAATGGACCATCCATTTTTTTTCAAGTTTAGCATCATCTTGATTGGATATGAGAGCATCTTTCCATCGCTTTGCCTGGTAGTTTGCTCTTGCAATATGCTTCAGCAATGGTGAAAAACGTGTGTGTTTGAATAGATCTCAAAGTAGAGCAGGATGAGTTCTATTTTGGAGCATTGAAGCACACTGTAACATCTGAAATCATAAGACAAAACATGACTTTAGGGGCTTAGATGTTGTGAAATACACACATCACATCCAAATGTGTACAAAATGATACCAATACATACCTCCATGTGACCGGTTGTAGTTGTGGCTGCTAATAACAGAGAGTCTGCTGTCTGTTCCATCATCAAATGTCCTGCTGAAACAGCGCCACAAACCAAAGTAAAACATTGTTTAAGAATATAACAACGCTCTCAACTGAGTAAATAAATTCGGGCACCATTATGTCATGCATTTCTATGTACATTCGTAACATTAGTGTACATGCTAAATACATGTCATTGATACTACCGCTGCTAATAGACTGACCTGAAGAACAAAGCACAACGACCTCTGTACTCTGTATTCAGGACCCTCAGTGATAGAGCCAAACACAACGCACTCGTAACCTATTTAGCTTTTACATTACAGAAGATGACTGCAAAATAACACTAATTAAACAAATAATTATGATGAATTATTATATTTTTCATATCAATTATATTAATCAAAGTAATTTGACAAAGATGCATCACATGGGCAGCTTCTAGAAAAACAAAGAGAAAATACAATTAGAGTAAAATGGAAATACATACATTAACAGGATCACAATAGATAATTATTAGCCTTCATCCAACTCACACACCTTAAAACAGCTCACACACAAAATCTCACCCTCTAACACAGCTCACATACAAAAAATCACCCTCTAACACTGCTCCACAAACAAACTCACCATTACTAATACAGCTCACTTACTTAAATCTGATGATGATTTTCAAAAGCGATTGGTCACAGTAATTTAGATTATAAACGTAGGAATTTGTAAAATGGCCATTGCTATGTTTATTATTTTACGAAATTACAAGCACAATGTATTTCATGAGGAATCACCCCACTGCAGGACTAAGTAGATTACTCAGTAATCTAGTCATAGTAATATTCTTTGTTTGTTGTTTCAACTCTCTAGTTTATTGGTGTTTCACAAGCCCTTCTAATGGAATCATGCATCCACTGAAATAGACTATAATGAGATTAAACATGATAGAAATGATTGATCTAAAACATTTATTTTAATATAAAACCAGTTTTGGTAAGTTTCATTACAATACTTTAATGCATTTTTATCACTAAGTTATCTGTGCTGTTTTTTTAATTTAAAAACATTAGCAGTGCAACGTACTTTTGGAAGTCACACACGCCACCCATATTACATAACCGAGACCACTTACCGATTTTAAAGACTTGAACTTCGCAAAGAGTCAAAATTCCGTTAGAAATGTTTGGCATCCTGATTGTGAGGTAACGGCCAAGCACGGGAGAGTTGCAAGTGATGTTTAGCACGAGTTCTGTGGTGCTTTGAGGTGTTGAGTGGAAAAAGCATAGGTTGCCTCCAGCTGTCATAAGAACAACAAAAATACACACCCAAACTTATCTAAAAGGTTATAATATTGTGAACATTAGTCATCCAGGTTGACTGATATGTTTATATACAATATTTCGACTACACTACTAGATAATTACGTTCAAGACTCAGGCGTTTCATATGACATCCATGATATTTCCTCAGTGTGACACGTGATTACGATGTAGTGACGTAACTCCCAAGATGGGCGGGGTTACTTGGGACTGATGCTTATGGTTGTACACATAATAACAGAAACATCAACTTACCAGGATATGTGTTAGTCGAGTAGGATGGAAGTAGTGACACTTCAAAGTGGTTGAGCCGTGCCCCTGTCATATCAATATAAACATATATTAATACAGAAATATAAACAAGGTCAATGTTTGTTTACAAAATACTTCATTGAAACCACCGGTGGAAACAATGTCACTGTCAGGGTATGTTCTTCCCCAGAGACTAACTCACTATTATCAGACATATTTTAAGACACCCTCTTTGTACTGGACAGATTCCGTCACAATTAGGTACCTAATCATCTTCATGTATGAGTAGATCTATATCTATCAAATGATTTACATATTAACTAAAAATAAAGTTATTTTGTATGAAAATCTTTATTGGCCATCTTGGACTTCACCATGGGTAGGCCTACTTGCTAATGGGGGACATTCCGACACCTCTTTTTTGTATAATAAAAGTATACATTTGAGACATTCCTACAATGATATTATCAAATGAAATACGGATTATGCCATTGTGAGGCAGCCATTGTTAAAGTGGCCACCAAACATCAAATATGAACTAAAAAACATGGAAACATCATCTTTCTGTTTATAGATAGTATACTAGTAAACTCTCATAAACCATGGTTGTTAAAATCTATATGAACTTCACACAAACTCAAAAGTCCTGATACAACGGAATATACTGATAGAAAGATAGCACTTACTCCAAGTAACTCTATTGTAGATGATGACATTTGTGACATTGTACTCTTTTTCCAGGTCAACCACCCACCAAGGGCTCAGTTCTTGTTTTGTATGAGTGCAGCCTTTACCAGCATAGAGGTCAGAATTGCTGCAAAATGTAAAAAATAATAGATTGATTCTGTTATGAACTTAACTAATCTGTGTGAAATCCCCGTAAAACTAGTGTCTCTACGTGTAATCTTTTAATAAGATATGCCCTTATATGTGACATGGCTGTTTTTCGGGACTAAATGCGAAAGTAGTCCACTTTAAATCTAAAACGTCATTTCAATAACAAGTATATCACACTCATCTACAATACAAACTAGATCAAAAGTGTTCAGAGAGCATTGTATCGCTGGACAAACTTTGACTCATGGGTAGTTATGATGTTTAATAAAATGTTAATGAAATCTTGATTAAAAGTACATAATTACAATGCATGTAATCAGGCATAAATAATCTGTGGGCCAGTGTCTAATCATATTGGCTATGTCATGCGACATAGCAGGAAACAGCAAACAGCAAACCACACCAAGTACTTTTGCTGCCTTGAAAAATCAATTTTTCATGATGGCTAAAGTGTATTGAATACCAGTAAAAATGTCATGAATTGCCTTGTGGAAAGCACATTTTAATTGGCAAAGTGCCCAAAATCGAATCAGTTTGGTGTCGTCTCATACCTCATAGTTGTGTCAAGTTTGAACAAAATTGGTTTATTGGTAAACGCTCTAGCATGTCCGGATATATACATCATACCTAACCCCACACACACACACACACACACACACATACATACATACACACATACATACATACACACATACACACACACATACATACATACATACATACATACATACATACATACATACATACATACATACATACACATACATACATACATACATACATACATACATACATACATACATACATACATACATACATACATACATACATACATACATACATACATACATACATACATACATACATACATACATACATACATACATACATACATACATACATACATACATACATACATACATACATACATACATACATACATACATACATACATACATACATACATACATACATACATACATACATACATACATACATACATACATAGTTACAAATGAACAAAACACAATGCTTGCTTCAGCAGCTGAAGCAACGGAATAATCGAACATTAAAATGTTAAATACATTGGCAGATCTAGGGATGGGAGGGTCAAGCGGGGCCTTGCCCCTCCCCCACGCCCATAAAAAGTGATGTGTTCCAGAACCGTATGTATAATAAAATAACTGTATTAATTGCAATTTTTTAAGTTACCCAACCCCTCCAAATCCTGGATCCTCCCCTGAAATATCTGGGACGCCAATGTAGTGATCTAATTTCTTCTAGATTTTCAAACTTCTGTCTCTCTCACATCACGTCTTTTTAGCAAGCATATTTCTACCAACCTGAGATATAGCTGAAGACAGGTTTTACAACCCTAAGCTTTCATTTGACTATATCAAGTGGCCCTAACAGGACTCAAACTCACGGCCCCAGAGTTGTGAGACAAGAATGATACCATCATCCCAAGCAGCGAGCTCTGGTCTTTCATTCTGGTAAATATGCTTGCTAAAAATACGTGTGTGTGAGAGAGAAAGAAGTTTGAAAATGTATCTCCAAGCACTGGGGAACACATAATTTCTTCTAGTTTAGGTTAGATGTTATTGTTCTTCCCATAAGATAGTTAATATGTTGTTGTGCCATGCTATAGGGGGTCATAAGGATGGCATAAACACTAGAAGAGCACGTGATGTAGGTAAAAACTGACTTACGTGTCTCCATCAGCGGCACGCACTGAGGTATAACTGATACCGTGCTCTACGAAGTCTGACGACTGCCATGTGGCATGATTAACGATGTCAACAAAAGAATGCTCTGAAAATATTCAATTGCCCTGAGTACATATCACTAGGATACTCTTTATAGTGCAAGGACAAAAAAAAGTCGGTATAGATGATGACACTTGTGCAAAATGTTTACTGAGTTTGATGATTTTATAAATACACACTGAAAGAGTTGCTTTTATAGTCGTGTATGCAATGAAGTGCTGCGCCCGGGTGAAATGTCTCCTGATGAGCCTTTCATAAACACCATTCAAATGCCTATGAATCGTTTCTCATGGTGCGTGATGGCATTGTGAAACTCACATCAAAAGTAAAATTTATGCACACATAACCAACATGACTTGATCGTCACTTTAGACGCCAGCAACACTTCTGAACAGACGTCTGGAGGGTGAATTCTGAGAGAAAGGTTTATTGGATCGCCTGTTATACCGTAAAATAAGACCAACCGTAAAATAAATTGTGATCAGACCCCGCAAAATGGTCTAGTTTCGGTAAAATGTAAACACCCACAAATATACTCGATTACAGATTGTGTTTGATGGCGGATAGTGACCCACAAGTTGAG
>CM032665.1:41901304-41928794 GCA_019095985.1 Streblospio benedicti
GCATGCACGTGCACACATGCACACATCCCTTACGGCGAGTCGCGCCCTAACGCTGCCGCTGTTATGTGTCTGCCCAGGCAACTCACCACATAGGTCAGGCGATTGAACAATAATATGACCGATGATAACAATTGCAATTGTGCTCCATGCTCCCATGGGAGTTGAGAAAGGTAATATAGACTGACAAGTATGTCGATGGTCATAATCAAATTCTTAACGGCCAAACACTCATAAACATCTTACATGTGTATCAAACGTCAAGAACACAAGAGCTATGCCTTGTTGTCTCTCTGCATATGGATAATCTTTTATGGTCCTTCAACTTCAGGAGCTTTTCGTCATTCTGCCAGTTCACTGCTCTTTTGCAGTCTTTCCATCCATGGTCCAGGACAGTGCATTCCTGGGTGTGCAGTGGCATTGAACTTGTAGACAACATAAAAGTTACTTTGTTCCGCGTATGACAAGCCCTGACCCGTCATGATAGCACTCTATCTCTACTTGGACTCTATAATGACATCAAATCGTATGATTTTGATTGCATGTGGTCAAAAACTAGATATGTTCCAAAACTGTCAAGTGTTTGTTTTTTCCACATTTGTAGTTGTCTGAACGCTTTATCTGCAGAATGGCTGTTAGGCCTCCCCATAAGAGGCAATGTCCCCAATCGTTGGAGTTGGATGCTGACACATGCTGACTGCCTATACTAGTAGCTTAGTAGCCAGCAGACTTTAAACTTATAGAAACCACATTGATGACTTCAGGCCTAAGGTTATTCCACCCTAGAATTATCCGAGACACTGTTGAAGTCCAAAGTGGAGAATGATTATCACTGCCATTTCACCTTAATAGTTTCCAGGAGTGATTACTGCGCCGCTCTGACAGGCTTGGCCACCTGATTTCTGGAAGCAGGGCAGACACAGAGATGACAGAGATAATATCACAGGCTCCATGGGGTGCTCTTTGATAGATGAGATGCCACAAGGGAGGTCACCATATTATTGTCTGTTTGCTCCCAGATTGCACAACAATTTGTGAGTGTGTACCACACGATAGTCACATGTGCGATTCTCCTCAGCTTGTAAGGTGGACCACAGAGAGCTTTGTTTTTTATTTGTTTTTTTCTTGTGGGAGGAACGTACGTCATAGATATTGGAAAGAGTCAATCTCTGATACTTAGCATCTGCTTTTCGGCTTTTATTTTCATGTTCGTTTACTGGACTAGTATGGAAGTTCACGTAAGAACCTTTTGAACGAAAAATCGCACGAAAAACTAAACGTTCTTGCCGGCTCGGTGGACCGGTACATTATGGATTGAAAGTAGCGTACCAATAAATAGTTGCATTAATGTATAGTGTTGTCAGTTATATAATGCTTCTGTTACATCGTAACACCTACATTACATCAATATATATGCCGCAGGGTATACGTTTTTGTGCTATTTTTAGCAAAAGTTCATAGAAATGGTGCCCATGCCGCATAGTAGAAACCAACACCGCGACAGCATATGTATGAGCGATTAAACCAAGTGCAGTAAAAATTTCCTAATTTTGCCACCACAATGGGACCGCGTCCAAAAATGGCGCGGTACGGTGCCGACTTCTCTTGAGAGGACTCACGGTGCCGCTGAGACACCCGCCGCGACAGTGTGGGATTATCGATGGGTATTGATTGGATTCTCCTTGATCTTTTGTGCCGGTGAGGTGTGTGTCGATGTGACGGTGCGTTATTATTTGACACCGGACTGTATGAAATGTGATGTAATCGGTATTTTTCTGTGAAGTTGTGTGTGGACTTCTAGTTTGACTATGTGAATTTCATATTGTGAACATGGCATATCTTTAAACTCCATCAACTCCACGCTCGTCAATGCATTTTTATGACATGACAATAGGCATTTGTTACTATATACATCTACAGAGCGGATTACAAAAGTTTTGAGCCTTATTTTGGAACAAATGAGTATATAGGTCTCATGCATTCTATATTATCTAGCAACCTTAACCAATGTGATGTTTTGATATAGTATAGGTCATTGGTATGGTGTCTTTAACAATATACAGTCATCTAAAAAAAAACTCAATTTTCTTCGTGATGGTCAAAACTTTTTAAAGTCAGTTCCTGTCTTTCCCTTTGGCAATTGCCTATGGTTTTAAGTAGAGATGTCAAAATAATTCGAACTTTGCAACTGTACTTGGTATTTGGGTTGCATACGAGTAAAATATTGGCAACAAATCTGCAGAATGTGAAGGTTTAACATATGGAGATATCTTGTTTGGCCTTATTGTATATTGTGGTTAAATGGGGTGCATTTAAGGTTTTTCAAGGTAGACACAGGAATTTCTGCAGCCCCATGACAGGTTAGTATAATAGAAGTTCACAGATAATAGAGATGTTGTTGTGTACTTAAAAAATATCACGCCCTCCCACACTGTGGCGCCAGTGGTTCTGTGCAAAAAGTCACTGGTAAAATGGCGCCCCAACAGCACCATTTTTTACACCACGTTGGCATACTTCGCACCGCTGCGGTATCCACAAGGACACCGAGCGCCGGCGCATTGTTTTTCCCATGCTAGCCAATGCCGCTGCAGTAACATTTCAACACCGCAACAGCCTCGTATCTACCACAGCGCAAATGCCGCAACAGTGTGATTGACTTCTGCGGCATATCTCGATGCACTGGGACGCCTCAGCGGCACAAAGGGTCTTTTTCCGGGCCGTGAGCAGTGTAATTTGTCAAGAATGGTACCGGAGCTATAATCTGTGGAGGCAGGGGTAGGGAAAAAGTGCCCAAATCCTGGAGTGGTATATGCATGCGGTGTCAATTTTTTCATCCTCCAGGAAATTCTTAGTTTCTACCCCTTGGTATCTCCTGCTGCTGTGGTATGATTTCTTGGTGTAATGTAGGGTTAAGGGATGATGTACATTTTGTCACGCCTCCGCAAACACAAAGCACCTACCAGACTACAAAGGATGTTACAATGCATTCAACCATATAATTTGCAGGTCAAGTAAAAAAAAAAAAGGTTAGCCAACTTTTACATAGCGGACGCTTTGTCCAGGCATTAACTTCCAAACACAAGTGTTACAGACGATGACGAATTTGAAGTTCATATCATAGAATCAGGCCAAGTATCTGTCAATGCATTTAACGAGATATTCTCTGAAACAAAGGCAGATGAAAGAGCTTCAAGAGCTGCACAGGACAGTAATGACAGGGTGGCCAAATAGTAAAAACTAAGTTAGACAATATACATGTATTACCATATTGGAACTACAGAGATCAAAAATCGCCGTTAGCAGTTGGGTTTCTGCAGGAGAAGGATTTCCGGAAGCCGTGTTGTAGCCGTGAGAGAATTCTGTGTTGGTCGAGGTGGGCCCTGATGTGAGTTATTAAGATATGCTTGAGCACCTTGCACATTACACAGGTGAGGCTGACAGGGCGGTAATTCTCTGGTTGGCAGGTTGGACCCTTCTTGAAGACTGGCGTCACATATGCAGTGCCCCAGGCAGACGGTAATGTACCAGTCTCCAGTGACTGCAAGAAGATAGATGCCAGTACTGGAAAGCTAGTTCTGTGGCCAGCTCTTTGCTTTCAGGATGCGGCACTTGGTTGGGGCCTGCTGCCTTACTGGGGAGTTAATCTCTCCTTCAACAGCTTCTCGATGCCCTTGACATTAATAACCAGCTGCTTGAGTGGAAGGTAGGCAGGCCCAGGCAGTGTGGTCTGTTCCCCCTGGCTCATCGGCGGTGAAAACAGAGCTGACCTGGTGGTTGAGGATTTCAGCTTTCTTCTGACCTCCCGTACAGAGCTTGTCGTTCTCTTTGAGTCCTGCAACCCCCGACCGGTCGTTCTTCTTAGCTGAATATGTACCCTCCAGGAAGGTTTTGTGTTCCGTCGTCTAGACTGGTCTGTAAGATGCCGTTGATGTAGTTCCAGTGAGCCTTATGTAGAGCCTTGGTGGTATTGTTTTTGAGTGCCTTGTACTGGGCCCAGTGCTGCTCTTTAAGTGTTCGCTTTGCTCGGTTGTAGAGTCATTGCTTCTTGTTTGTCATTCTTTTGATTGCAGGAGTTATCCACGGTACATTCTGTCTCATGCTGCTCATTTTTGTTGAAACATGCCGCCTGATCACTTCGTCAATGTGGTCCACAAAGGCCTTGTAGTTTGCTTTGACACTCCTCTGCTCACAGTCATAGAAAGTCGTCACGAAAACTTGCCTGTCTCTTCCTGATGGACTCCCAATTAGCTTTGGACCACTGCTTGATTGGGGGCTTAGGTTTCTTAAGACGATGTGCCTTTATCATGGAGTCCACGACGATGACGTGATGGTCAGCTATGCCGGGACGGTCAATGTGTGTTGGTGGCGTAGAGGTCTAGTACAGCGTTCTCAAGTGTGTAGTCGTGTTGGATCTGGTCAAGGTGATGGTCCCCGAACACATCAAAAAGCGTTCGCAGAGGCACTTCCTCACACTTCCCCTGGGCAATCGTGTTGTTTTCCCAGTTGATATCGCCAGTTGAAATCACCTCCAAGGATGATTGGGACATCAGATCCAGGCTACCCAACTGCTCTCCAAGCTGGATGCCAGAGTCTAGTGAGCGATCGCTGGGTGGGCTGTAGTATGCCCCCACAAATGTTGAATTGCCTCCCTGCAGCTCGAATTTCCCACAGATTGTCTGTGCGTCTGTGTCAGGTACATATTCCTCAACAGCAATCATGTTGTCTCTGTAAGCTAACATGACTCCTCCAGTACCGCTCTTGATATCCTTGCATATGTCTCCTTTATTGTGCGACGGGAGAAATTCTGCGGCTCTGATGGAGGGATCCAGCTTTGTTTCGGTCAGTATCATGATGTCCAGGTCCATGTACTCACACATGTTCTCAAGATCTGCTTTCCCTCGCATTCCTTGGCAGTTGACTACTGCAACGCATAGGTTGCTCTTCTTTAGTGGCAAGGGACTCTCACTGTGTTGCCCGCGCTGGTGGTAGCAGCTTGGGAAGATGCGATTGAGCTCATCACTGGCTGCTGTCTAGTGTTGACAGGGCTGCTGTGACCTCTCGGGTGGAACGTGGCAGATAAGTCAAAGACAGAGTCGTCTCCAGGAATGGGCGCCAGTGCCTCGAATGAGTTGTGCATAGTGACATCGTAAGAGTGGTAGGTAAAACTAGCGACATTATGTGACTTGCACTTGATGCAGTTCCATGAAATCTTCTATTTCCTCGTATTCCACGGACGGCATGCTTACGCAGGACTTGTGGTACCAAATGTCACTCTCGTCGCAGCATACAGTTTGGTGGGACCAGCTCCCCTGTAAGTCGCAGAAACCGCAGGGGTAGATGGACTGGTTTTTTGGGAGGGCCTGGGTTGGGATGTATGTCACCTCACAGCTCGTTGGGAGCAACATCAGCCAGGTAGTGACGCTCCGGGTGCTTCTGAACTATACACATTTGAAACTGAACCAATGTTAACATTTTATATGCCACTGGAATACAAAAGATGCACATTAGACAATCTTGTTGATATTTTGTTTGAAAACGTGTTAAGAACAATCAACATGAATATTTCGCCTGTATAGTTCAACATTCTGCCCATATTTGGACTTAATTAGCGCCATCGTGTCTGCAACATGAATATTACAAATTTGAATTAGGTTTAATAGAGAAACAATATAATTTAATTTTGTAATAATGTTATTATTGATTTCGTATGGTATGTTACTTAAAAATTATCTATCAAAATATAATCTTGAAAACATCAAATCACAAATGTGTGTTTTAAATAAGCAATCAAATATTTCGCCTGTGCAGTCAACATATCCAATTATGGTATTTTTTATATATTTTCTATGAATCTTGCTTGAAATGTGACCCAGGGGTGGGTCTCTACTTGAAAGTAGGTACGGTTGTGCCTCCCTGGGCAAAAATATGGTACCCATACACCAGCTATGAGCAAAAAAATGGACCCATTTCTACACCACTTGAAAACACTTACATAATTATGAACATAATAAACAGAATTGATTCATTTCAAACTTTTAATGTTACAATTTGATTTTAACAGTACACCTAGGTTGAGATCTACCTGGTCGGTCCAAAAAAACGCCCTCCATCAAACCATTTAAGATATCTGCTGCTTGAGTCACAAAACTCCTTCTGAACCTCAAGATTCACAAGGCATCAGGCCCTGATAATATACCAGCAAGAGTTTTAAGAGAAGTAGCTGAATCTATTACACCAACTCTAACTGCACTTTTCAGTCAAACACTTGAAGTCGGTGAAGACCCCATTGCTTGTAGGTCGGCTTTCATTGCCCCCCATCTTTAAGAAGGGTAATTGCCTCCTACCAGAGAACTATCGACCAGTATCCCTAACTTGTATATGCTCCAAACTCTTTGAGCACATTATCTGCAGGCATATTCTGTACCATCTTGATCATCATGGCATATCATTCCACAAGCAGCTCAGTTTTTGCAGTGGACATTCTTGCGAGACGCAACTACTCATCACCCTCCATGACCTTATGCAATCGTATGACCAGAAGCAGCATGTTGATGTGGCAGTGCTGAACTTTTCCGCAGTATTTGACATAGTTCCACATAACAGACGTTTGGGAAAGTTGGAGAATTATTATTGTATACATAGTGAGATAAATGTCTGAATAGCACCTTCCTGATTGGACGTACGCAGAGCATGGTGTTAGATGGTGCTAAATCACAGGATGTAACACTTGACTCAGGAGTGCCACAAGAAACTACTGTTATGGGACGTTTACTCTTCCTAGTGTTTATCCATGACTTACCTGATATGTTGGCTCTAGTGTACGGCTCTTCGCTGATGATTGGCGCCTTCATAGGGTCATTGGGAGTATAGAAGACCTACTTGCAGTTCAAAGGGACTTGTCTCCATTAGAGGAGTGGTGACAAATTTGGGGTATGGAATTTGATGCAGGAAAGTGCAAGATCATGAGAAAGAGAGACAAGTTCTCACACATGTACACACTTGGTGGCCAGAACTCGGTGAGTTGACAAGAATCAAATATCTTGGATTAACCATCATAGATGATGTAACCTGGTCCAAACACCGTAGCGTCAACTGTTAGCAAAGTCAATTCGAAGATTGGATTCCTGCGGAGGAACCTCCACTACTGCCCCAGCGAGTTAAGGGAAAGAGCCTACTTCACACTCATCAGATCTGTGTTGAAATACATTGCCTCTGCCTAGGATCTCTACAATAAGAAAGAGATCAGCTCTTTAGAGGCAGTGCAACGATGTGCTGCATGCTTCGCATCAAATAACCGTTCAAGATCAAGCAGCGTGTCAGATATGTTGAGAGCCATGGGCTGGATATCCCTCGAGGACAGAAGGCGTGAACTAAGACTAAAAATGATGTACGAAACAGTTCATGGTTTAGTGGCCATATCCACCAATAATATTTTTATTCAATTCTGACAATCCTGCAAGTTTAAAGTTCAAACCATCATTATATATTACGGCACATTCAAACTAAAACAAATACTCGTTTTTCTCATGAACAATTCCTCAGTGAAATCAGTTTCCAGCTGAGACTGTCATGCAAGTCGAGATTGATGGTCAATGTTTTGAATGAGATTTTTTTTTCATTTACCAAAATGAGGTCTAATAAAGGTGATTCTTGGTTTATTCTGAAGATAGTAGTTTAATCTACCAACTGATAAAAATAACATAATGCACTCCGAGAGTTCTGTGCCTATTTTGTCTTTGGAATGGATAGAAGGAAAGTTAAAGTTGCTTACAATTAAAAAAATGTGAAAATGACTCTTTCAGCCGTGTGACTATATGACTGTTAAAACACCTCATATATTAATATAACTGTCATTGTTTGTCACGTTTTTGTACCGAACGAGGAATATCTGCTGTACCGAATCGTTCTATGTGTGCACCTGTCATCCGAAAAAGCTAAAATCTAATCTATATACTCAAGGGCATGGCGTTATAGAACAAAACACACGTTATTTCTTTGTGTATATGTAATTGTATTTGGTGATTTGTATCATTTTACACACTAATATTGTTCACACGTAGTAATATTTCCTTCAGTTGTGTGTATTTATAAAATCGTGCCGAAATAAAACTCTTTGAAGGTGTCTACCGAATTATTTAAATTGTTAATGTGTGCGAACTGATTAAAATTGTCTGTCATCCTACATTTTCGCCCACGACGCAAAAAATGAAAGGAATTTATAAGCTAACTGCGTAATTCTCTTTCATTATACAGACCATGAAATTAAAAGAACTTCAATCACACTTGCAAGATATTGATGGATTCGAAAAGCCCAAGCCATTGCTGGAACAATATGTCACTTCACCACATATTGCAGGTACAATATTTTTGTGAAAAGTGGGTTAAAGTGCAGTAAGCTCCATCTTGTCAAGCAACCAGCCTTTTCAAGACTCCATTTTGTCCTCTACAATGTTACTCCTAATTTTTCATAATTTACGCCGCAGTGTTTGGTGTAGGATGTCATCCTTCAAGGTAATTATGAATGTAAGTATGACGTGACCATTTTGACATAGTTTTAAATGGATATTTCTTAAAATTGACCATAAAAATCAAATTCCTACGAAATAATGCATTATAATGCACAGCAAATGGTTAAAAACTGCCACTTTTGAAGGTCATCTGCAAATTTCATCATACTTTTCTTCTCCGTGACCATTTAACTGTCTTGTTTTAGCACCCAGTTGGTCGTTCTTAAGTGCAGCTCTAATATCAGAACAAATTGTTTGTTAATCTAACAATATTCCTCTATTTTTAGCGACAATGCTGCATACCATTGAGACTAGGTTTGGGGACATAGAAGACAAGATGGTTGCCGACCTTGGCTGTGGCTGTGGCATTATATCTATAGGATGTTCCATCCTAGGCGCAGGGTGAGTAAGTAGTGATTATTGTTGAAATAGATAAATTGATCAGGTGTGTTAAAGTCTTAAATCATATTTCACATTCTTTTCGTGATTTTTTACTTTCTATCAATTGTAATTATTGTACTGAATGTGGCATGTCCTTCTCGTGAGTTCAAATGCAATATATATGCTTTGATATAGTCCCTAATTTATGTATTTATTATAGAAGAACAAAGTAAGACAAACCTATTTTTTGCTCTTCACAGATCTTGTCTTGGCGTTGAAATCGACGATGATGCTCTTGCCATCTGTCTGTCAAATATTGAGGAGCAAGAAATTGAAACTCCTATTGATCTCTTACAAATGGATGTGACCAAAGTGAGTGAAGCCATCTTTTAATTGTAATAGCTGATTAAAATGAAAATTGTTTGCAATTAAAATTTAAAAAAATGCAGTAATATCTGTTTTCTTCATGTGTACATCGGAAGTGCATAAATGTCAAGTTTACTGCAAATTTTAATAAGAAAATTAGCTATTACAGCTAATTATCTGTTTAACATATGTTTCAGATATTTGAGCTAGGAGGAAGGTGGGAAAACTCTGTGGACACTGTAGTTATGAATCCACCATTTGGGACCAAGTTTAATAATGGTATGTTTTTTTACCTTTTTTTAAAGAATTTATATGGTAGTGCTTAATAACACTGTTGAGAACTTTGTATTGTATGCTCGGGTCTGAGGATTTCTGACCTCTGACCTCTGTTTCTAATATTTTAATGCATCATACAGTATACATGTTTCTTTGTATACAATATGCATGTTTGTATACAAAGAAAGCTGCTACTGTCTGCATCTATAAACAGACGAAATAGGTTCACTACTTGAAAAGGTTTATAGCTATCGCTTTATCATCAAACTTCAAAGTGGCCATTTCATATTGCACTTCTTGTTGGTATGTAAGAGCTGATCAGAATATGTGTACTTTGACCCAGTCTGGTGAATCAGTCGCCTATGTATGACTAGTATCTAAAAGAGTTCCTTGTCCTCCAAATTTTCATTCTAGCATAATTATTAATTAATCATGTTACCTTGTCTTTTCTTTCTTATGCTGTTCACTTATTTAAAAAAAAAAACTTCATTTACATATCTTTATTAACATGTTTTCAAGTCAACAGACTCATTTGAAAAGGAGTCTGTTGACTTGAAAACATGTTAATAAAGATATGTAAATGAAAAGTTTTTTTTTTTGAATAAGTGAACAGCATAAGAAAGAAAAGAGAAGGTAACATGAATCCATATGCTGTATACCAAGTAACTAGAACAATTTATATTAATTAATCACTGTAAAATCAAATAAAACAAAACCCAAATAAGTTTAATGCAATTTATTAGAATAACAACATTAATCATTAAGTGGTGTTATGCATCATCTTTCTATCATCTAAATCAGATCGTCCACGATCATCTGGGTCATCCTCTAGTAGGATGCACTTTGGTAGATTTCCAAGGGCATTACGATAGATGAATACTTAATATATTACAATATTTAGTATATGATAAATACTAGTTTGTGAGCAAAAACTGCTTAAGATCACCAAACTTCACAAAATTCAACAATAATTACTTTTAAGAGCTGACTATATTTTGTTGCACTTTGGTCTACTTTTGTTGATATGCTGTGATAATCATGATTGTATTACTTCTATCTTATTACCTGTTTTTGAAGCAGATAACATATATGAGAAGTAAAATTCTGAGACCCATTATACCATATAAAAATCAACTGTACTGTGTACATATCATCATCTTTTGATGGAAACAAATCAATTGATCTGTCAAAATAAAAATTGTCAACACTAATTTCTTTTTTCTAAAGAATGGTCTTGTTTATAAATAGCAGAGATGTGAACTTATTGTTTTTTTCCTGTATTTTTACGATTTTTGACCCCTGAAAATTTTTTCCTGTATTTTTACGATTTTTGACCCCTGAAAATTCATTAAGTACGGGACATGGGTTTATTACGGGATTTTACTAATGTCAGAGAAATATGGACAGTTACTTAAAATACAGCTTGATCGGGGCCATTTAAGCGTTTATAACGCAATCTTTATTTGTAAGAAACAAAATAATTTCAACTGGTTCGCGAAGGTAATTTATCTAGCCATTTGAGAAATATGATGAAGTGTGGGTTTTGCACACTGCTGTATTTGCGTTGTGATAAATGCATGTTGCCTAGGGAACTAGTATGGCCAGCAGATTGGCACTTACCAGTTTGGCTACTTTGGTGTCAATCTGTTGAAACTTCTTTTAATATTCTTAGAATATTAAAGTAACAGTAAAATATATAATCTACTATGATTCCTAATAGGGTTTCACATAGTTATCTATTTTTAATCACGATGACACTGCTTCAAAATGCCATTTGATGGACTTATATGATGAAGCCTGTGACAGAGGGTTATTAAATGCCATATAAAATGAAATATGAAATTGTTTTTTCATCAAATGCTTGTTTAATCTAAATATTACACTACTTTATCAATTCTTGTTGGATTTTGGTGATCTTTTTTTTTTTAATTGATATCTGTGACATCTAGATTTTTTTCCAATTATCTTTTCTTTTTTTTTCACCCCAGAGTAGTTTACAATACTAGTAAATATACTTCCCTTATTCTTATTATATCTTATTATTGTTTATTATAAGTAGAAAAACATTAAGGATTTTTATGTAAAGATTTTTTAGATTTATTTTGCTTGAAAATTAAGATTTTTTATGGCTGTGATTAAGATTTTCAACGCTGACGGGTTCACATCTCTGAAATAGTCTTCACAGATTTTGATTTCTGCATTACATATGTTATTTAATTAACATGGGCTATTTCATTTCTTGCATTCGAAATTAATATGAAATGTTGTTGACACATAAAGACATTTCATTTGTTTCTTTATTTGTCAATTGAAAGTCTAGTTTGAATTATTTTGATGATTCATTGTTGTCTTTGAATGATTTCCCATGTGGTCGATGTCCAGAAACGTTTTGATTTGTATTTACGCTTGCTCGGAATCGGACTTTCAAATGACCATCGATTATCACTAATAAATGGACTCGACGATTATCCATAACTATCGATACTTACTGCCATTTCAATTATCCATATATCGTAAAAATAATCACCGTAGTTGTGTGACATCCTCATTTCAGGGTCAGGATTAGCCAATTGTCTGATCGTATTGACTAATAAAAACTACTGGAGGACGAGAGCTAATTTTTAGAAACTCATTCTTTTGACGAGGAGCAATTCTGAATAATTTGTCATACAGATATAGAGTTTGTACAAAGAGGATGAGTACATTTTTTGCAGGACGAGTAGATATTTGAGGGTTGCTAGTCCTACTGACGAGTAACACTTTTCCACCTAAACCTGACCCTGCATTTAAAAGTTATTTTGAAGAAAATATTTTGTTTTTGGAATGTTTACATTTATATGACGCCATGCTGTCACTCGTGATGAAATTGTGAACTCGCGGAGGAATTGCGAGACTCATGGCTTTGCAACAAAAACAAACGTGTCCGTGCTTTAAAATGCGATGTAATTAAAGATATATAAGTAAACCCTAAACACATGTCTGATGCGAGATAATTTGTGTATGCATACAAAATATCACTGATTTTACACTTCCCTATTTTCAAATGACAAAACCATTTATGGAAAGCCATCGATAATCGTCGATAGTCTACTGAATGATGATAAATCGATATGTACGATTAATCGTCCGAGCACTAGTGAATACCAATGGTATTGATGTTGAATGCATTGGGAGGACTATTTTTGCATTTTTCAAGATAAATATTTGGGATCAACTTTCAAATTTCTATATTATTGCGTGAGACTTGTGGTTTTTAAACATACATGTGTAAAAGACAGATTTTTTTTTTTTTTTTGTTCGAATACTTTGAAGCTAAACGGTTTGTGCATTGTCAGTGTGCTGCAATCTGATACAGCTTAGTCATGTATGCTTTAATTTATGCAATACATTTTCCTTTTTTTTAAAAAAAAACTAAGTAAATTGAATTCATAAGTCTTTCAGCAAGCAAGACTGCTATTCTACCAGTGATTAATCTAGATGCGAGTCGCAAGTCCAGGACTCATTATTTTTCAATAAGATGTAAAGAATTCAATTAAAAATTATGCATCCTATGGGACCCAATAAAATATAATATTTGTAGGTTGTTATATTATGTATGCCAGGACCCATTGTATTGGCCCTCGGACCCATTTTTCAAAATATTCAGGTCCTTAGGGACTCATTGTTGTCGATTTCTAGATTAATCACAGATTCTACAAATCAGTTGTATGATTTCATTTGTGTGATGTTTACATTTTTGTTTTTTCAGGCATTGACATGCTGTTCTTGAAGAGTGCGTTTCACATTGCCTCAGGTGCTGTCTACTCGCTTCACAAATCTGCAACAAGAGAGGTAAATTGCTATGGCCTTTTGCACTATTACAAGTTTGTCTTGAAGAAATTTATACCGTATACGACCATCCAGGCGCCCATGGCCGTTAAATTGAAATTTTCTCAAACTGCGCTGTTACATGAGAGTTCAGTTACTACATAACTCTTAAAGACATTTAAGAAAAAGAGGGCTGTTACACGAGGGTGGGCACTTGGATGGTCGTATACAGTATATCAAGGTTGATACATCAATAATGCTAATCAATAAGTAGTGTTTGCAAGACAAAATCGTGAAAATCATTTTTCTTGAAGAAATGTCATGGCAACTTTTTGTTGAATTCTTTGTTTTGTACCAATTTAGCTATGATATTCATTGAAATAGAAAACCAATTAAGTCATTTTCAAAGCTTTTTCTGAATTATCTTTGTAGGATTCAGAGACTACCGAACTAAAAATTGATTGTGCAATGGTTTTTACTTCTGATGAATTTTACAATGAGTTCCAAGATTAAGAATTCTTAGGCAAGAAAATGTGTTTTGAATCCAGGACCAAAGTTATTTGTAATTGTTTAGTTTGCTTAGTTCATATTCAAATCGTATATTGTATTGTAAATGCAAAATGTCTATTGCTTTGTAGCACATCCAGAAAGTGACGTCTGGCTGGGGATACAACATGGAAGTGGTCGCTGAAGTGAAATATGAACTGCCCAACACGCTACGGACGCACAAAAAGAAATCCGTGGATATAGCCGTTGACTGCTTACGATTTACACCTAAAACAGTTTTATCAAAGACTAAATCAAAACCTTTGTGATAGTGAGTGAAAGAACTGTGTTGGATATTCTTTGTCAAAATTGTCAGCGGCTCCTCATGAAATAGAAAATACAATTACAGTTACGTATTGTGCATTATGTTGGATAAATGAACTTCATATATTTATGTAAGGATACAAAAGTATATGAAGTAGATAAAATTTGTGAGTTTACGGTGAAGCTGGTGACTGCGCAGATGGGTGAGTTGTATGTTTTCTGAGGCTTCTTTCAAGCAGATGATCTGATATTGAATCAATACTTGTTTTTTGAAGTTAAAGGATTTTGATTTCTAACCCATTTCTTTTCTATAATGAAGTATATGTATAATTAATGAAGATTATTTTTATTTATTTGACATTAAGTGGCAGAATTGTGGAATTTGAAAAAAAAATATAAATGCTAGTAATATTACTAAGTTTGATGAAATGTGAATGTTAAATATTAATATTCGTATGACTGATATGTAAAATATCAAAATAAAATAAAATGATATTTTTCTAAAATATATTGATCCTTATTTTTGAAGGAAATACTAGTAATCTTTTTTTTTTTCATCTTAAAATTTCAAGCTGATCATTTTTGGTTCCTTTTTCTTTAAAAAAATATTTGTGTGTACATCGCTATTAGTAATAAGCCACCTATAATACATTGTTTATTATTATCCCTGTATTTCAAGTCCCAGGTTACAGGACACGATTTCGAAATTATATCTTACTGTAAATCCTGATATTCTTGCAAATTCTATAAAAGAAATATGTGCCATTTTTGTCGACATTTCAAGTTGTTTTGTATGTTTATGATCATGAATTGAACACACGATCACAAACGATTGCAAGTTACAGGAGTTGAAATAAGGGTAAGTTATAAGAAAATTTAATTTTCAAACGGAGTTTACTTGACCATGTGAATTTTCAACGTCCATGTTAACACCCAATCTCTCATTTATTTACTTTCAATGGTTTAATCATGCCGCTGTACTTATTTATTGCTAAAACAAAATGAAACCTGACTTCACTGTCGTCGTGATTCGAACAAATATTTGACCAAATTTCAAAAAGAAGCTTCAAACGTAGTCAGTTGCTTTGTAACTTATGCTTTTGATGTTTTAACTTTTTGGTGATGGGATTTGAATTTTTAAATTATTAACGACAGCTATACAATTAAATGTGTATATCATCAGGACTACTGTACACTTACAAACGAGCAACCTAACTTGGCCATATGACATTTTACAGTCATTGATTTATATAATTTATAGATGGAAATTCACAAAATTCTAATGGAAAAGGTTTACACAAAATTATTACACTTGATTGTATTTTTTATATGTATTTAGCCATAGTTTGGTCAAATCAGCAAAATATTTTCTTTTTTGTTGCTGTACATTATTTTATCTGGGCACAGCAGTTCAGCATAAATGGTTTATCAACAAATTTTGTTTTGCACTCATTACGATGAAGACACCAACACAGACAAAAAAAACATTGACATCTGAACCATAATAAGGCTCATCTAATGTGGTTAGTATATATAAATGTTATGCTGGTTGAGTAGACTGGGCAGCAAGGCCGCACACCCTGAAAGAGGAATAATTATTAGGGCCTGCTCAAATAAACTGGACTTAATTGAATGATGCTAAATGACAACTCATTGTTTACTGTTGCCGTTGAAGTGTACTTGTCAACCTCATAGTCCGACATATACATGTACTACTTAAAATGAGATTGACATTTGAAGAAAAATTAAATTAAATAAAAGAAACCTAGTAAGACCATATAAGTTCGAGGAAAAAGCAGCAATTTGATTACCATCTTGATACGTAGCATGATATTTTATTCCATGTAGATTTCAGTGATCAAACAAATTTAAGCTTGAAAAGTTTGGTGCACTTTTGAAAATGACCATAAAAAACTCAGTTGTTTAAGGGGCTTGAAAAAGATGCTTCCCAGATGCCAGTTTTGGAGAAGACCATTCAGTCCCATAATATATTTGCCATCAATTTGATTGGAAGTATTCAGACTTTTTTAAAGGTGATACCAGCAAACACAAAATTTATATGATGGTTTTTGAATCTAGGGTTAAATGGGCGCATTATGCTTGAATGACATAGAATTCTCGAAGGGATGCAGTGATGTTCATTTACTTCTATACCATTAAATAATTTATAATAACTATGTGGCTTTTGAACATTTCTGACAAGAGACTTCAAAATTGATGTGACTGACTTTTTACTTAAAAAGTATTGAATTTTAGTCAACATCTTCCGATATGCAAAGGCACCATTATGAGAGCTTAATAGGAATGTGGACGCGTAACTCATTTGTGTGAAGAAAGCAGAGCAATGAAGAGTTCAGCACTTTTACAATTAACATGTAATTATCCACAAAATTGATACTTGGCTTTGCCTGAAAGAAGAAAATCGCAATAATAATAATATAAATTACAACTGACCAACAATGAATACATTCTGTAAAAACATTCAACACGTTCAAGCTAAATTGTACATACACGTGACATAGTGCAATTAGCTGTGATTGGGTTCAGAATCAATGTTATCCAGCAGAATACGTTGCACTGATGGAATTTTTAATGAATGGCCACCATAGGGTCATAATTTTATGTTAATTATGACCTATAAACAAGTACCCCAATGATTGATTTCCTTAAAATGTTTGTATTTCAGTGGCAAATCCAGGATCCTTTGGAATAGATGGTGAGGCATCACCTATCCACTGGTCTACAATAAACGGCACCATGATCGATGAAGGGATTGGTTTTGGGGCTTGATCTTTGGGGTCCACCTTTGCATTTTTTGTGCATATTAGTGTATAAAAAATGTGACCGAAAATTGTACATAAACATGTGTACAAAAATTGCAACTCTCAGCCAGTTTTATTACAGAGGCGCGAACAAGTCTCCAAATCTTGAATATATCAATTGAAAAAAAATTAAATACATTGTATTAGATATTTCATATTCATCAATAAAAAAATACATCTAACTTCACAGATATTCTTCTTCTCAAATTATTGTTTATGATAATTTTCCAGATTTTTTGCAGCATATTTTTGTTAACTAAACTTTATGTCATGTTTTACAATGATGAAGCAGTGGATGGACAGAAGAAAGAAATGAAGAAATATTCTACCTCTGATTTCTTGTCCATGCTTTTGGAGTTTACGGTATTATGTTAATGAAGTGTGCCAAGCAGGTGCTCCCACAATGCACCGCGAACAGTCAGCGGTGTCGGCCATATTGTTCAGTTGGAAGTTGGAAGTTTGAAAAATTAGATGCTCAACATATAACCAGACATATAGCATACATTGAGGTAAAAAAATGTCTATGATGATTATGGTTTTGTGTGGATTGCTTTTAATTATAAATGAGAGCAACAGCAAGCGCATTCGCTTAATTATGTGATGGCTATATGATTCCAGCATGGCAGACATTGAAATATTTTTAGGATGAAAAATAATTTGTTATTGAAATTGATAATTATTTGACTTTGATTATGTAAATAATTTTTATTTTGTCACCCTCAGGTATATTTATCCGGCGCTCATCCTATCAGTGGTATAAGGAAATAATATATAGAGAAAAAGTTGGAAAAAAGCTCATCTTTGGAATTTATTACAATAAATGACAGGTAGGGGGTGTTTACATCACTATTTGTTTATTTTTCTAATTCGTTAATAAAGTTACATTATTTTATTCTACTTTTATGTGCATTTAGAATCAATATCTTGGTGGTTACCATGTTTCCCTTTGTCATTGATCAAGGTCAACAAAGAAAATTAAGTCTTAAACATCATTAACCCCATAGTGTTGTGATATTTCATTGTAAATTTACATTATTTTGTACTGTTTATTTGGTTATAACAGAATATTCGACATTAGGCACTAGTATATAGATTGTCTAACCACATGGGTAGGTCAGGCCTGTTGATTTTTTGAGAGATGAAGGACTTGTTCCCTTGGAATTTTATTTACGTATACTACGTTTTGAATTGGTGATAACATTATGATGATCAAATGACCAATTAATAATTGGTGTTCCACCGTAATATTTGTATACAATATCCGTTAGATGATTGTCCTTCATATGACCTTCAAAAAAGTTTGAATTTTATGTGACCCTTTTTGTCAAATTAACTTTTATTTCTGAAAATGCCCTGTGATTGAATCATGCATGTCAATTTACAAGCTCAGTATTGCCATTATCTGCAGTATTTAGTTGCACAATTCATTGAGATTGTTGTTTGCTAAACTAGCATATATATATGTGAGGTATATGAAGAGGGTTTCTAATACTTTTGCTTCTTAAATTGTTGGAAAACATTTGAAATAATATTCTGCCATGTGTTAAGGAGGAATCCATGTGTGCGGATTGTGGAATGGTGTAGACATTATGCGCTAAAGCCATATGTATATATAATTGCTTGAATAATAAAAATAACTGCCATGTGAATCAGAATGGCTTGTGAATATCATCGGGCAGGGGGAAGAGCGGGAAAACTTATATTTATACCATCCAGAGGTGATGATAACAAGCAGATGCGTGTTCAATTTAAGTTTGGTAATTTTAACTATTACTGTGATCAAAGTACAAGAAAATTTGAAAAATGAAATTATATTGAACAATATATTGGATAAAGATAAGAATATTGTTTTCGGAAAATTAAGGATGAAAATTAAATAGAATGCTTTTTAATTGCTGTTATTACTTCCAATTAAGTTCCATTTCTATTTGACAAATTTATAAGGGTAGGAATTTGCTCGGTATGAATGAAGTGAAAAAAACAATTCAAGCTTACGGTATATTACATGTGCGACGCAAATAAATTTTGTAATTTGTTGCATGTACATGGTAGCAGGAATAGGAAAAGATGATCTTATGCCATTTTCAAGTACACAGATTATTATTTAACAGAAGAAATCGTACAACTTGTTACATTCATAGACAAATTTGCAAAATTATTTTTTATACGAGATGAATGTGGCTATTATTGCAGCATTTTCCCTATTGTCTTGTGATTGTCATATCAACACCGTAAAGGGATCTTGTAGTTTTTTTGTTTTGATTTATTTTTATATTTTCGAACTTCACTTACATTTGTACATTTAAAACAGAAAATATGAAAATAATTATAGGAAGAATAAGGTATTTTTTTGCCATAACTACATAGACATTTTCAAACTTCTGATTGGTTTACATCATAATGAACACTTCACTAAAAAGTTATTTTTCCAGTCAGCCTGAGACAGTCAGACATTTTGAACATTACTTTTTAAAGGCTTGGGTACTATGATTACAACAGTATTGTTTGCTGATATATTAAATCTTAATTTGCTTACGCATGGCTTGTCACTCAAGGGTGTATGCAAATCAAAAATATAAACAACCTTACATTCAGTACCATTTTTAGTAATAATAGGAAATGTTGCTCTGTGAACGTCATTTGCGCACATTAATGTGAAATTTTCTACACAATTATTAACATCTCCCTTCCTATGGTATCAAGCTAATATGAGATTATTGACTGGGTTTGAAGATGTGTTATTTGAAATTGAAGAGTTTCCAGCATGGCAAAAGAAGATAAGATTGAGGCATGTGAGGTAATGTACTAAGGATTAGAATGGGACTAAATGAAAGTTTGAAATGACTGACATAATTGAAACTTACTGTTTAGTCTGTTAATATTGGTAGAAGCGCACACTGGCAAACCGATAAATGTTTTCAAACCGACACCTACGTAATATAGTGATGTGTTGGTTTGTAGGCGAGTGCATCCAGGGATTTTATGTCAACGTCTGAATTGATATAGCTGCTTTTGTTAAATTAAAAGCACATTCGGCCATGGATAGAAAAAAATAGTGCACTTGATGTTCATGTGTTTGTAATTGGGCATTTCACATTTGCACTTCGAGTCACTTAAGATATTTAGTACATGGTACCCTAACATGCAAACCTTAAAGTTGATAGGTCAACTGTATTCAACGTATTAAGTATTTTTTAATTTTGAGGATAATTTTAAGGGTCAGGATGAAATCACCTGCTTGTATGGAAGAGTAAAAATTTTATCAATTTTTTAAGTATGAGTGTTCTTGTGAAACTAAGTATACCATCACATGGAGAGTTTTCAACCCTGGACCAGTAATTCCTCCCAACAAATACTCACCTAAATTTCCAGTTTAAATCAAAATTTGTTAATTATTACAGAATGCAACTTATCAAAAAAAAAATTTTAAAAGTTAAACTAAATGAAAAAAAAAATAGTGTGAAATCTTCAGAATTATAATGCAGTTTATATACAAGTACAAGTGTATATTTAATTCCATAAGTTCTATGTTTTCCTTACATAGCAACCATCTGAATGCAGACGTGAATGTTGATGACATTGTTACATTGAGTTTGTACAATTTTGTAATCCAATCATGTTATAAATTGAAATGTGATTGAAATTCTCAATTCACTGGAATATGTGAACACACTTAATGCAAATTTCTCCAGTGTTGTGTTTTGTAGGAACTTTCCAGCTATGCTGCAATAGGTAGAAGATATTTATTCTGAACATTCACATTTTTAATTTACAGATCATGAATATGAAAATGACAATAAATATTTGTGTCTTGTGTTTTGCTTTTATTTTTAAAAAGTAATATAGTTTACTTACATCAGCTCTACACTAAAAAAAACACGGACACATTGGTAATCCACTTAAATTACATAAATTATTATATAGTTTTATAAAGAAAATCACCGAGACGGTCTCCATTTTGTCGCAGAGCATGCTATTCCTACAGAAACGTGCATTTATCATGTGCCGGTTAAATAATTTGCACATCCCGTGTCGTTTAGTATACAGTAATACACTACGACTGGACAAATTGCAACTTTTTTGTGCAGCAGATGTGCCGTTCACAGATAAAAATGGAAACCAAATGTACAATGGCAGGTTCCTGTCAAGGAAAATGCCAATTATTATAAGGGTGCGGCCGAGAAGCGCATTGTAAAATAATTCTTGCGTCCATAGAGAAATATATGCGTCTCAGACACTGGAAGCAGGGGTAAAATGATTACTGCTGTAATGAACACTTAATTTTTATGCTACCCTCATAACAGTTGTTCTGGCTACTAGTTTAAAAATTAAATATACATTGCTATGAAATTTATTTGGAACAACCCTTAAAACTGATATGCCAACGTATTTTGGTAAAATGAGTATCAATTCGAAGCCTAAGTACAGAGTTCCAACTCATCGGGAAAAACTGAGAATTACCTTGAAAAAAGGTCTTAAATCGTGGAGGCCGGGAAAAGAACGGTAATTTTAACTAAAAGCTCTAAAACTGGGGGAAAGCCTTAGTTTTGTCAAATTGTTTTGAAATTTGGTATACTTTCCTTTGCCTACTGATTAAATGGGCACGGCCATGGTTAACTTTGATTGGATGGTGCTCTAAGAAATCATGATTCAAGTTTTGCAGTCAACATGCGAAGTGAGCTAATTATGAGCATGCGTTTCATTTATCTTAAAAGGAATCACAATGGATGAATCGCGCTTTATTAACAAGCAACTCGAGTAAACCATTGAAGGTGTTTGCCAAACCGAAAACAGCCCATTAAAATCGAACGCAAAATGCTTCCATATTTGTTTACGCTTTAAAATGTACGACGAAGATGAATATTCTGACAAAATGCCCCGAATATGATCAAAATCATTGGGGGAAAGTTACTGACCATTCCAAGGTTGTACTCGCCTCGGGCCGACGGGCGACTGCCAATTTTTACTACTGACACTAACTGTAACGACACCACCTACTATGAACGTGACCTCGTATAAAGACATCTATTTTGTGGGTCCGCAGCAGCAGCTTTTTTAACGTATGGTAAATGGAAAATTAGTGTCTAATTTATCCCAGAAAAAGAAAGAAATGGTAATGACTGTCAATTCTTGTCGGATTTTATCATTTTTATATGATCCCCTTGATGCCTAAATTCTTTTTCAATTAAACAGAATATATAAAAATTTTCTAGTTTAGATTAGCTTTGTGATTTTTATTTTGGGCTATTTCTGTTCACACAATCACTGGTATAGGGCCACGAATCGGAGTAAAATCATACTTGTCCATAGGACAGTTATTTTGGAAAATAAACCCGTCCCAACTAAGATTTACACGTCCAAAATCAATGAACATCATGTAAATACAATTGGAACTGATGTCTGGTATGACTGAGAATAAACGTCCATAGGACAAGTGACTCAAAATTTTTACCTGTCCTGACAATACAGTTTCCCTGCAAATACACAACATTTATAGCATTAATAATAAAGAAAAATGCATAAAAAATCATCAGGGAAAATGGAGGGGAAAATGGAGGGAAAACCTTTATTTTCGTCGTACACAAAAAGTGGGAAGCCTGGATATTGTCACTTTCTCGTGATCAGACCACACAAAATACTATCATCATATATGAAAATATTGTTTTTAGTCATCGAAGTACAGAGAAGTGATCTTTCAGGCCGAAACTCCATAAAATAAACTTCATACATTATCACAAGACTTGATTCATGTACAACAAGAATTCCACAGAAGAATTGATTACCTATGATATCAAAGATGGGGGAAAATAAGCAAACAACCTTTTTTCAAAATATATTCACTTATTCACTATAAAGTTACATTGAATTATTTGTTACATTTAAGGTTTTGTGAATAGTGCCATCATATTCATCTGAATATTAAAAAATACTGAATGACTAGTTTGTGGGAGTTTGCGATACAGGAAGTGGGCAGTGTTCACCTGTAAATAGTCTAGTGTGGCATTTATGTGCAACAGGTGATGGGCCATCATTTTCCGGCCTCCATATTTTTGCATAAAAGATACTACTGTTTGCATTATGTGTTGTCACATTTGACTGTCCTGTTGATTCATACAGAAGGTTTAAATTCTCTGATTTAGACCTATGTAAAGTGAAATCAAACTTTTTAAAGGGGAAAATGAACTTCTAAATAGCAGTCAAGTAAGTATTATTTTTTGAAAGCAAGTCCATAGAATCAATAAAAATAAATACAATATGTACAAATGAAAAACATCAACGAGTATTCCTTAAAACAGAAGTTTGTACCATTTGCAGCCAATATTACTGCTGTAAATACAAAATTGAGAAGTTCAACATGCTTTGACTAGACTTGAAATAAGTGACTTCTACAACTGTATATTGCTTTTCTCATAAATGTTAAAACAATCAATATTCGTATTTGAAAAATTCTGAGAAACACTACATCTATCTAGTGTTCAAAAAAGCTCTAATAACATTGTTATATGCAACAGACACTTTCTTATAACTACTCTTGCCATATGATGCCCATAACTGACAACAGTAAAAGTTTAACTTTAACGTTACCATTTACAGTTTCGGAATTTGTTGATAAAAATATTACCTCTGCAAGAGGTAACCTGAATTTGCCTGCGTATATCCCTGTCCTCACAATTATTACAAGAAAGTGACATCCTATAGTTCAGGATGGTTTTTGGTGTTCATGATTCATTTGGGCATACATTATGTTCACTTCACACATGCAAGATATTGATTCTAAACTGTTAGCACTTACTCGAGCAGCGTTCATTGTTACAAGACCTGCGTCTTGCATATAGTGATGTTACAGCATGTCCAGTAAATGATCGGTTCTGTCACTGGAAAGTGTCTTGTCTTGTGGCAGTTAAATGCTTGATGGGAACAGAGTTTTTTAACCATGAACATGATGACATTTTAAAGTAAGCGTGACTTTTTTTTACAGAAGCTATGTAGTTGATCTGCCGATACACCGTGAAGATGAGTCCGAAGAATCCACACAGCGGGTCCGAGTCGGAGAGCGAGTCCGGGTCCGCATCCTCGTACGTATACTCAGGGGGCTCGGGCAAATTCTGTCCTAAATCCTAGATCCGTCAGTTCTTTCAAATTAGAAAATTTTGTAAATAATCACAAGAGCATTTGCAACTTTGATTAACAATCAAAGCTACGTTTGATAAATGGATGTGTTAGACATTTTTGAAAAGTTATCCGTAAATTATTATATATCCTAATATGTTCCATTCAGGGCCAGTGGCGACGACAGTAGCAATTCTAGCAGCGGATCTGAATCTGGATCAGAACAGCCCAACAATGACGTGTCTGGATCGGAAGTAAGTACTTTTTGTTAAACGCAATTTTGAGTTTTCACTCTGATAAAGCACCACACTACTAATCTAAATAATTGAAAAGCAAAAATGTAGCTATTTTTGTCGAGTATTTGGCAACTGTTGAATGACCGCTCTGTGATTTTGGTACAGTGGTATGAACCATGTTGCTTCATTTCACGTATTATTTTTTTCTTGTCAAAATGATGGCACTTTTGCGCCTGACCTCTAGAAGTTTGATTCGTGCTCTTTTTGTATTTCTGCTTTAATTCATGGTATGCAATAAAAGATAACATTTTGCACATGCATTTGGTCTACGTTAACAACCTTTGTAACCAAAACCTAGCATTCAGCTCCGGTCAGGATTTAGATGGTAAAGTGATATGATACTAGTCGGCAGGAATTTGTCAATTTCTTTTTAGTGAAAAATCTACTCATTCTTAAAAAAAAAAAAAAACAAACAAAAAAACATATTTTTTACTCGCCAATTCAAGGCGATCACTGCTTAATCCTGACCCGGCGTTTTCATACACGAATACTAATTGGCGCACTGATTTGGTGTGTAAGGACGAGGCTGCCGGCGGTGAGGAGCCGATGGATTCGTCGACTCACGTGGACGTGGAGGAAACGGGGGCGGCTGTCGGCGGCAATGACAGTCAGGAGGACAGCACCGGCTCACGCTCACACAAGGACAACATCAGGGACATACTGAGGGTGAGCAGCAGCAGCAGCAGCACAGAGCTGTCATCTCGGGTGCTTTGGTTTAAAAGAATGGTAGCAGCGCTTAGAAACTACCTCTTCAGCATTGAGATTGGCCTGTTAAATTGTGGCACTTGCAAAAAGAATTTCGTGTTTGTTTTGCCGACAACTATGGCATTGTCTTGAAAGTTAGCAACTAATCAATTCCTGAAAGTTAATCATTATACAGCTTTAATGCTTATATCATCAGTGTAAATAGAATACATTGTTTGTTTAGGTTGATATGAACCATAACAATATACCAGAGCCATGGCAAAGCGTTGATGTAAGGGAAATCCGCAGGGTAAACACTGTCATTTCAGCACTAAAAGTTCTATTTTAACTAACCAGCATTTGAATTCTGCTAACAAGTTGAGGTGTTTGGATTTTAATTTTTTAAATATTGAAGTATTTTTTTTCTTAATGTATTATGACCACCATGAAAGTCAACTGACATTGAATATTTCTTCAGATGACTCAAAACTGAATAGATCACCTAAAAATTGATGGAGATTTTCATGTCATTGATGCCCAAAATAGTCGGCAGCATTTTTTAACAGAAATGATCTGTTATGAAACTGCAAATTGTAGAAGTCCTGATTGAATCACTTTTCAGGTCATATTGTTTAGCTCGTATATTGGTACGGCCTGTAAAATTATAATTCATAGCAGCACTTTATACTGAATATTCAATTTTGACTTTATGTCCGCAGTCAGTGTTGAGGTGTGTGTGTATTTCAGCAAGCTGCCCAGTGCCCGGACCTATACGAGGTGAGGCGGTCCGGGAGGTCGCGGCGAGAGGTCGAGAGGCTCAACATCGGAAACGTGAGCATCCTACACCGTACACTAGCAAATGTCATATACAACAGCCACTCTCATGTAAAACTTAATTGCTTGTATTGACGAGTGAAGATTTATCAATGTGATGGCTGTTTAAAACATTTAATGAAAAGGAGTATATCATTTAAGTAAGCTAAATTCATTATTTGAACTGCAGCAGGTCCTCTTCTTAAGAATAATGAGTATATCATTGAGGGTAACTAGCCCGAAAATCTATTATTCAACATCCAATATCCAATGAACTTAATGAAGGTTGTTTGTAGAGGCGAGATTTCACGGTTGAAGAGAAATTTGGTACAAAACATTCATAAACATTATTGTTCCACCTAACCCTGACTGGCCTCGCTGTTTGTTTAGCCGGACTCTGACAGTGACGAGCGTCCAAAGCGTCGTGGTGGCGGTCGGCGGGCTCGCGGAGGAGGAGGCAGGCAGAGGTGAGAACCGGGCAGTGAGGAGGGGAAATGTTGCCATTTCGAATGCAAACTATTTCCCAGATCATTCCCCCAAGTTTTACAGAAATCCCAGCATACTTTTTCCGAACTTGGCACCCGACTTAATGTCATGTGAATAATGAAAAAAAAAATCAAGGGTTTTGAAATTGAAATATTTGACTCCGCCTCATGATTAAGTTGCAAAGACTTTCGTTCTACTGAAGTTAATGTAGACACTAACTTGCAATGAAGGCTCAAAAGTTCATCACGTCGTGTTTCTTGACACCATTAGATGGTAGATGAGTAGACCGTCATTCAAACATGGCTTTTAACGCCAGTAAAATTTACCGTATATGTTGACTTAACAGCGTTTCTGAACACATTTAGATGGGGTCACCGCAATAGGCAAAGGTGAGGTCACTTGATTTAATGTCAATGAAAACTATGTGAAACATCCATCATTCTTATAAAACACCCTTTGTCTTCAATGAATTGTGCATCATAAACTCTATTTTGAATTCAAAGTATTTTCCAAATTCACCCATATTTTACAGAAATCCTACCATACTTTTCCCACACAGTGGAAATTTTTCAAATTTTTTCATGCTAGGGTAGACTTAACTGAAGACGTATACTTAGTGTGCTGTAAATAATCAAATATTAAAGGTTTTGAAATTGAAATATTTGACTCCGCCTCATGATTAAGTTGCAAAGACTTTCGTTCTACTGAAGTTTATGTAGACACTAACTTGCAATGAAGGCTCAAAAGTTCTTCACGTGTTTCTTATCGCCTTAGATGGTAGATGCGCAGATCATCATTCCAACACACGCATCACTAAAATTTACTGTTATGTTTGTTGAAATGACGGCGCACACATTTAGGGGGAATTTGTAAGTTTAGAATAAGCAGGAACATGCCATAATTCTGTGTAATTTTACTCTTTTTTTTTTTTTTTTTTCCTGTGTCCCGTTTTGTTTCTTTGCTGCACTAGGTGAGAAAATGACAGTGGGCGGCAGCAGTAGTTCCGACTGACCGATTCTCCCAAATTTTACAGAAATCCGCCCTACTTTTTCCACACGGGGACCTGACTTCTTGTCTTGTGAATAATAAAAAAATCAAGGGTTTTAAAATTGAAATATTTGACTCTGCCTCATGA
>CM032665.1:41928894-42006952 GCA_019095985.1 Streblospio benedicti
GAACACGATTCAAACTCATGTAAAATTGAAATTTTTGGTTTATATTTGAGTTCAACTCAAACCCCACCCCATCCTTTTTTCATAATATTTTTACAAACATTGAAATGGTATGATAAGTGAACGATTCATCGAACATTTCCGTTTTCGATTTTGCAACAGCGCCGGAAATTTGAATGACTGAGCATGCGCAATGAGACAAAAAAGTCATGTGCATTTTTTATTTCATAAATAAGTAAGTTATTTTGATTTTTCGACGAGCATTCGTAATAGATTATTAGGATTATGTTACTAACGGATTATACAATTATATATTTGAGAACTACAATTGACTAATAGCATGACAATCGATATGACAGGCAGAAATCATAGGAAAAATCATGGATGAAATAAACGACTATTGGTGGTTACTACCAACCTCCAAGCAGCATCCCTTTCAGTTCGAAACATTTCACGCTAAACTCCCAGTTTATTGAGTATTTATAGTTTGCTCTTGTTAAAATGTGTGATTTACATTAAAAAGTATTTTCTAATTATTGTTTTTGTTAATTATACTAGGCCTAATTATAATCAAATCATATTCAAATGGGTGATTACATATAAATATCGTATGAAATGATTAACTCTGATGATGGTCACTTGGGCCAACTGATTTTAAGTGATGATCAGTTGTCAAATTCCAACTGATTCCCAACACTAATACAGTATGAGAGAATTTAGTTTGGTATTGTCTTGACCGTGTCTCTGTTTGTTGTATTGCTCTCTAGTGCAAAGTGATGTAATTCATGATGACATTATTCTTTGCATTGTTGTGTCATACTTTTATTTTAACTGACTTAAGCAATTTGGTCAGAAATTTTTGTTTCATGTTTATACTCTTGAAGAGTCCGCCCTTGCTCAAGTTTAAGATAGCATTACATTTTTTTTTTTGGATGAGTACAAAGTTTTTAGTAACAACTTTTTCATCCTGCATTTCATAACTGTTAAGAAGTATGAACTCCATGGCTTGTAGATGTAGGCGAAGTGTTGGGAAAAAATTATAGTTCTTCAAATAAAACTATCAACCTACAAATATATTGAGTATCCAGTTACGAGGATAAAAAACATTGTTTGTATTCAGTTTTTGATGCATTTGGTATGGACAAGTGCCACTTATGTAACTTAATCTAACGCTCCCAATGTTCAGTTGTCATATGAAGTGTATTGCACATATTGCCTAATAACTATGGAAATTGTTCTTGAAAACTGCTAGTTTTAAGGTATAAATAATTTTTAGAAAATCTTAAGTTTACTAGACTGACTACAGGGTTCAAATTGAACACGACTGACAATTTATCTATTTGCCAGTTGATTTCACAGTATTGTCAAAATCATGTTGCAAGAAATTATTTGCCAGTCCGTATTTTTCCCATATTAAAATACATCTTTTACAAGAACAAGGGATCCTTAGTAAACATTTCAAGCTGGTGGGAGCATCACGCTGCTACCAATATCGCCAATTTACCAGTTAAGCGTTCGCTAGGACCACAAATAGCAAAAAAAATCACACTTGTCCATAGGACAGTTATCCTGAAAATATATACCCATCCTAACTAATACTTGCGCATCCAAATCAACAAATTTAAATTGACCTGCTGTCTGTAAAAAAACATATATATTAAAGCTTTTCAATTTAAAAGTATCCTTTTTCAAAATAAATTCCAACTACAATATTACTATTCAATCAAAACTTTTTTTTTTTTTTGTTACTAAAATTTTTTTTGAAAATAATAATACTATGAAAACTAATATATGTTTGATTTGGACTCCTTCTCAAGAAATAAAAATAGAGAAATGAAACCATATGCTACATACCAACTACACAGTACCAAATCAACAAACTCCATGTAAATTGACACTGCTGTCTGTGGTGACCGTGTCTAACCCACTGCTGTGTTACAGCTACAAGGAGGAGTCGGAGGACGTCACCGACTCCGAGGACCTGATGACGATGGACGAGGCTCCGGAGCTCGAGCCCCAGAACGACGCCGAGACCATCGAGAAGGTGCTCACAGAGCGCGTCGGCCGCAAAGGTCAGTCCTCAGAACGCTTACGGCTTGGAGAAAAGATGGCGGCTCGAGTTTGAGTAAGTTGTAGTTCGCACTCGACCTGTGCGTACTAGCACGACACAAAGTCTTTTCTTGCCTCCTCCTGCGTCTGCTGTTATATCAGGCGAAGGTACTTGTACCAAAGAATGTGAGATTCAGGACTGAACGTAAGGGCAGCTGGGACAGTGGATATGAACATGTTATGTGGGAGAATTGTGCACAAAGCAAATGTTTTAATGCTCCAATGATGACAATAACTCGCCAGATGTTGAAGATGACGGCTGATCGATAGGATTGAGGAGCGTAGCCAAAAACATTTTGATAGCAGAGTTGAGCAACGCTTAGACAGCTGTTAGCCCAGAGTCTTAATACTGGCATGGTCCAGATAACAAAACTGTTCATATCCACATCACAGACTAATAGTATATAGAATTTTATCAATGTCCTCAAAAAGCTTGGTTATAAATGAGGCCCTCGCTAAGTTTGTTGTGGCCCAGGGCCCGCAGGCTATCCTCCAACTGGGACAACACTGACGACAATATTTGTCACACAGTAACAATAAAAGATGCGGAGTACGCCCATCCAAAATCCAATGAGGCTTCGCATTTCAAATTTGCATTTTTACATACAGTCCAAATTTGTGATTGAGCCTATTACATGAGGTGGGCCCTTGGATATAAGTAGTAGCACCATTACAACTAAGCAAGTAATTTTGGTTAATGTTTGCAGAAATCATTTGCTAGTAACACGAATCTCTCCCAAAAATCACTATTAAAGCAAAAAACTGGCGATTGCAGGCGCGACGGGCCACAAGACGACCTACTACAACATGCTGGACAACGGCGACCCCAACGCGAACTTTGACCCGAGGTCAGAGGAGGGGGAGCGGCAGTTCTTCATCAAGTGGAAGAACTGGTCGCACATCCACAACACGTGGGAGACAGAGGCGAGCCTCGGCGAGCAGAAGGCCAACGGCATGAAGAAACTCGACAACTACATCAAGAAGGAGGACGAGATCAGCGACTGGTGAGGGGTGCATTGTGATCAAATTCTTTTTTAAGTTTTTTGAAAATCCGGGCCATGTTTTTTGTGGGAAAGTGATGCTAGTCAGCATGGGATGAGGGAGTGGTGAGGCCACAGCATTGGTTGTGTAAATCTCTTGCGATCAGTCTGTACAATGGAGAAATTGAGCACTATAGTGCTGCTGTGTGTAGAGTACTATAGTGTGGTGTACTTTCAGGAAGCGGTGCGTGTCGCGGGAAGACATTGAGTACTACAACTGCCAGATGGAGATGCAGGAAGAGCTGCTGTCTCACTACACCGAGGTCGAGCGCATTGTGGGTGAGCAGTGCCGAGTGAATGCCTGTATGTCGCGCGCTTCTTTCCCGCTTCTATGGTTACACCTAACACAGTCGGCGCCCTTCACAGAGCAGGGACCTCGCACCACAACAGCTCATTGATCCCGGGGGGCATGGAAGTTGACATGAATGTTGTTTGCTTGCTTTTAACTGTCCAATAGGAAATCCTTGCACCAAATGACATTGGCTAACTAGTTAAACACACACTCAAGTTTAAATTTTTCTTGCAAAATTTCCTCCATTGATTGATAGAAGTAAAGAAAGTTTTTTTTAAAGGAATATTCAGGGATGATAGATACTAAGATAGTAAGATAAGATTGACTGACCATAGTAAAGAATACAATCCTAGCATCTCCACACACACTTTCTTAACAAATAAGGATTTTAACTTGTGTTGTAAATATTGTCACGCAACACTTGATTTTCATTGTAGAACTTGTAAAACAAGGTTTAAATTCCACAGAATTGACAGTAGTTTTACACTTTTTTACAATCTTCTAGACTAACGAATCGCACATCTGAATTCACCTTTCCCCTGCTTCTGTGAACCTGCGTTGATTGCATTCACTTTCCAAAATGCTGTATTTCATTATGTTGGTTTTTGTGTTACTCCCAAAGTCAGTTTTAGACTTCTTGAAAATTTGCTTTGCGAATGAAAGTTACTTGAGCATTTTGTACATTGAGTGCATGAAGTTGGCCTGATTGGATGAGTTGAGTTTCTGCTAACAAAATACCTTAGATGCATGCCTAAAGTAAAATAATTGGTTTAATGTAATGCACAATAGAAAATGTAACTATTATTTGCACCTTTGCTGATCGACTCTTCCTATTTTGATGTATAATTTGTACAGAAAATGGTTTTGGAATTAACTAGTGATTTATAATTTAATTATTGACCTACAAATTTGTATTTATTCCTACCATCATGGCTTTTGTAATCCTGTGTCCACGCTAGCTTGGTGTAACCCGTCTTCAATGTGTTGTAAAATCGTTCCTATCCACCCTTACCATGCTTTCAGTAGCTGCAGTAATAAATAGAGCTACAATCGTGGCGTATATAAAATCCTGAAACAATTGGTTGCCAAATTGGCCAAAGAAGCCCAAACTCTGCATACATATTGATTGTCCATCAAAATCTATTTCTTACTAAAAAAAATCATTTTGATAGAAATGTTCTAATTTGATTGGATGGTAATCAACTATGCCTGCAGTCGTAGCAGACTAGAATAAAGCCAAAAATAAGCTAAAAAATATCTACCGAGACGGCTGATTCGGAAACCAATTGTTTCAGGCTTTTATATACGCCGCAATTTTATCATCATTTATTGCTTGAGCTACTAAAAAGCATTGGAAACGGTGGAACCTAGTCGCCACATTTCTATCACGGCAGTACAATGTGGCGGGTGTTGTTTCAGCCGAGGGTTCGCGGGAGGCGGAGTACCTGGTCAAGTGGAAGGGGCTGCCGTACTCAGACTGCACGTGGGAGGACGCCAGGCTCGTGTGGGACAAGTTCAAGGACAACGTCACCGAGTACAAGACGCGCCAGAAAGCGCAGACCGTCCCCAACAAGTACTGCAAGGTGAGTCTACACCGCCCAACGGAGGAAATCTGTGGATGAGCGCTATTCCGAGAGTGTGGTGTGATGCATTTCTTAAATCAAACATCATAGAAATTTTGTCACAATATAATGTATTTCACATTGATTTCAACACAGAAATTCAATATATATTCAGTGTTGAAATGGTTAAAACCACATTATCGGCATAATGTTCATTCACGGATTTCCATTCGACAGTCGAGAATGTTGTCCGAATTCGTAATGTTTTTCCCCTGGATGGTGAGGTGGGCTCAGTCTCCATATGTGCATTGTGTTTTGTAATCGAATTTTCCAAGATGCTTGCCCTTTAGAACTTCTCAGTAACTTGTTGCTTTCGTTGAATGTTTTGATGCTCCAATGATGACAATAACTCGCCAGATGTTGAAGATGACGGCTGATCGATAGGACTGAGGAGCTTTTATTGGATGTTATCTAAACTGTTTCTAAAGGTCCAGGGTCCTGTATTGCACATTTTTTAGCTCACGTGTCGGAGACATGGTGAGCTTGCTTTTGCATCCTATTGAGAAATACGAGTCCTGGCTGATGGCATCTCGCCGACTGTTGGCTGAGCGCGCGGTGTTTGTTGCAGTACCTGAAGCAGCGGCCCAAGTTCCAGCCGTTCAAGGACCAGCCGGGATACATCGGCAGCGAGATCGACGACTCATTGCAGCTCCGCGACTACCAGCTCACCGGCCTCAACTGGCTCACACACTCCTGGTGCAAGTACGTCAAATGCCGTTTGTTTTGAGGGAAAATAATAGCCAGGGTCGGGATTAGCAACTTGTCGTTTTGACTAGTAGTCGCAATTCTGGTCAATTTAGCATACTGTTATGGAGTTTGTGCAAGGAGAACACAAGTGCATTTATTGCAGAACGAGTAGATATTTGAGGGTTACTCGTCCTGCTGACGAGTAGCACTTTTTCACTTCAATCCTGACCCTGATAGCTATTTGAAAGTCTTATTTTGTTTGAAGTAGTCATAAAAAATATTAATTTCTCTTCATTATTGGTCATAGTAATTGAATTTTTTTCTTATTTTTTACACATTTATATTGCCTTTGATAAAAACTTATAACACAACAAGCATGCACTTTCAGTGTTTAATTTTAGTAAAAGGCCGTATTTTAGTTCCGGCCAAGGTCTTAAATAGATCTTAAAAAGGTGTTATTTTGGTTCTCTGCGTACTGCACAGTGCTCATGACTCGTGATCCTATTATTTTGCTTTCACGACTACATTTTACACCCGGTCATCGACACACTCAATATACTTGCACCGGCAGCACGCACAATGCCACTCACCCACACACTCACTCACCCACACACACTCACTCACTCACGCCCTCGCTCACCCCTCTGACCCGTGCGTGTAGGAACAACGGCTGCATCCTGGCTGACGAGATGGGCCTGGGCAAGACGATCCAGACGATCAGCTTCCTGTCGGTGCTGATGCACGAGTACAGCGTGTTCGGGCCGTTCCTCATCGTGGTGCCGCTGTCCACCATCGCGGCCTGGCACAAGGAGTGCTGCCAGTGGGCGCCGCGCATGAACATCGTCGTCTACCTCGGAGACGTCAACTCGCGCAACATGGTGAGTCGTGGTCAACTCACGCAACATGGTGAGTAGCGCTCAACTCACGCAACATGGTGAGTCGCGCTCAACTCGCGCAACATGGTGAGTCGTGGTCAACTCGCGCAACATGGTGAGTCGCGCTCAACTCGCGCAATACAACATGGTGAGTCGTGCTCAACTCGCGCAATATGGTGAGGCAAATCAGACAGTATTGCTGTGAACTCTGGGGGACATTGACTCATGACATAGGCGATGATTCCGTATACTTGTTTGTACCTTATGGACAGAGTGGTAACAGTGGGCAAACAGCAGAACATTGTTGCATACATGTCAACTTGTCCTACATGGTAGGTCGATCATTATCATCAAAAGATTCGGTTACGGTTTGAAAGTGTTTGTTGTAGGCCCAGATTGAACCCAGGGAATGTTGTAAGTTATATCATACCACGGTCCTGTAGTTGTCTGATTTCTATGGTTTTCCTGTTGCGTTCTTTATCGTGATTTTGCCATCTGATGATGAAACCAACATGCAGACATTTACAACTGTATGAAAAACCGTGATATTTATTGATAGGACTGAGGATGGCGTTTGTAATATTTCTTTTCATTTCAAACTTGTGCATTTATATTGCTTTGATTAATGATTGTGAATGTACAGAATCGGACGACAACATTTGGTGTGATATTTCCGTTGCAGATCCGGGAGCATGAGTGGTGTCACAAGGGAAACAAGAAGATAAAGTTCAACGTTCTCGTCACCACATACGAAATCCTCCTCAAGGATAAGGTAAGTCTACTTGTCAATGAATTGTGATGCACTCTCATGGAATAGTAGTAAAAATAAGTAGCCTTGAGAACTGCAACATTGAATGAAAGGAAAAATCTTGAAAGTGGCCATCCGTAAAGTTCGTCTTGCTCCGAGAATGCAACTTGCAATGTTATAAGCCGGTCCCTGCTAAAATCTACAAGCTTCAAGTGTGTAATCTGAAAGTCTAGTTGCCCCCAAGCTGTTCACAAATATGACTGAACAGAGTTCTAGATAAACCTCCGTCTCCCATTTAGTCCCTAGTCCTCTTTGTCCAGACCAGTAGAAATTGAAGAGGAATCGTGTTGAATTCAACTCCCTCATCCTGCATACGAGTAGCTGCTGAGCCAAAACACAATTGGCAACTTGGCAGGACAAGGAACTTTTGATGAGGACTAGTACCTTTCAAAAGTTACAAGTCCTGCTGTAGAAAAGTCATTGAGGCCTGTGAGACTGACGTGTTGCGCTATATGGTGGTTGTATTAGACATTCCTGGGCCATCCGTAAGTCTGTCTTGCCCTTAGAATACATCTGCGTGTATATCTGTGTCGCAATATGCCAGTGGAGGCTAAAAATCCCCCAGCAGAACCATGTAAGCCAAAACACAATTGGCATCTTGTCAGTATGAGTAACTTTTGACGAGTACTAGACAGCTGAACGGAATCCGAGAATGAACGTTAATTCCGATAAAGTGTTTTAAAAGACTTTTATCATTCAAACAGCATTGCAATTTTTACATAATGTAATGTATTTGACACCAGCATCAACGTAGATGTTCAATATATCTTCAGTGTATCAATGTGAAATGTTTCAAACCACATTATCGGAATAACGTTCATTCACGGTTTTCCGTTCGTTTGTCTAGTACCTTTCAAAAGTTACAAGTCCTGCTGTAGAAAAGTCTTTCGGGCCCTGACTGTGACCGCCGACCTGTTGGGTTGTACTGCGGTTATTGTAGGCGTGCGTGGTCATTGCAGCTGTGAGACTGCGGCGTTGTTTCAGGCGTTCCTGGGCGCGGTGCCGTGGGCGGTGCTGGCAGTTGACGAGGCACATCGCCTCAAGAACGACGACTCGCTGCTCTACAAGACGCTCATCGGCTTCGACACGAACCACCGTCTGCTCATCACCGGCACCCCGCTGCAGAACTCGCTCAAGGAGCTGTGGTCGCTGCTCCACTTCATCATGCCCAGCAGGTGAGTGGCATCGAACAACGCTTCAAGTTCTTGTTGAGTCAAGTTTTTGTCTATTTTTTCATCAGTTTTTTCTGTGGTTTTCCTGACACGTTTTTTATCGTGATTTTGCCATCCGGTGATGAAACCAACACGCAGACATTTACAACTGTATGAAAAACCGTGATATTTATTGATAGGACTGAGGATTGCTTGTTGTCGAAATAGAGCGTAATGAAATTATAGGGGTAATGGTCTCTTTCAGTGTGGAGATGACACTAGTTAGCTTGCACGAGTAGTGTCTAAGCCAGGCTAAGTGCATAGCTAGTGTTTTCTTTACACTAAAACAGACCATTGCCTTTTATCTCACCAGTTTAACAGAATTACTTAACATGATGGTGTTTACCGTTCACAAAGTAGGGAGATAACCTGATCTCCTACGGCTCTTAACCAATCAAAATTGAGAATGAACGCTAAACTGGTGAGAAAAAGTTCTCTCATTCCATTTACCAACTTTTCTTGTTTTTGTTTCTGCCTTTTTGTAGCTTTTATAGTTGATTGTTTTTTGTTTGTTTTTTGTAAAAAAAATAGATGTTCTAAATTATTCTCCAAATGGTTTGACGACTGGGGGGACTGTTCTTCATAAATGCAAACTGATTTTTTTTTTAAATTAAAATTCTGTGGTAATATTGGATTGGTAGGAATTACAGTGCAACTTTGTCTCTTTTTTAACAAAAATTCAACATGGATACGGGTGAGCGATTTAGGCTCTCATAGAGCCTCTTGTTTGAAAATAGATGTTCTAAATTCTCCTCCAAATGTTAAGTTTTGACGGCTGTTGTAGGTTTGACGACTGTGTTGTAGGTTTGACGACTGGGGTTCGTTCGAGGAGCGTCACTCTGACGCGGAGACGGGCGGCTTCGCGGCGCTGCACAAGGAGCTGGAGGCGTACCTGCTGCGCCGCGTCAAGAAGGATGTGGAGAAGTCGCTGCCTGCCAAGACTGAGCAGATCCTCCGCGTCGAGATGAGCAAGATCCAGAAGAAGTACTACAAGTGAGTCGCTTAGCGAGAGACGCGAGTGCTGGAAGCGAGTCGGTTAACGAGATGCACGTATACTACAATCAGGGCCACGGATACGAGAAAATTCATACTTGGACGGGTATCCTGAAAAATATACACTTCCTAACTAAGATTTATGCGTCCAAATCAACAGACTCTGTAAATGCAATTGACACTGTTGTCTGAGGTGACTGAGAATACTCGTCCATAGAACAAGTAACTCGAAAACTATACCCGTCCAGACAACGCAGATTCCGTCTCGGACAATAGGGCCGGGTACTATCTGTGACCCTGTACAAGTGAGTAGTAGCCCAACACTGTACCTGTTGAGTACATGTAGAAAGACATTTAAGCTCAGAAAAAATAGAAACATATAAATTTTCAAACTGGCAAACTGCCTGGTTCTGACGGTGCACGTTTTGGTGACCATCTGAACTTGCTTCTTATCGCCAGTACCGCGTGTTTGGAACTGGCAAATCTGTCAGCTAGTTAAAATACTTGTTGCCTGTTTCTTTTACAACTTCTAATTTTCTATCAGTTTTCTATGGTTTTCCTGATGCGTTTTTTATCGTGATTTTGCCATCCGATGATGAAACCAACATGCAGACATTTACAACTGTATGAAAAACCGTGATATTTATTGATAGGACTGAGGATGGCTTTTGCTCAAATTCGTACACAAGAGAGGGATAGAAATCTACTGGTTTACCGTAAATAACAACCATGTTGTTGTGCCAGGTGGATCCTGACGCGGAACTATAAGGCGCTGACGAAAGGTCTCAAGGGCTCGGTGGTCAGCTTCTCCAACATCATCATGGAGCTGAAGAAGTGCTGTAACCACGCCTTCCTGGTGCGGCCCCCAGACGAGGACGACATGGCGCAGCACAGGGTGAGCTAGACAGCGAGTCACTGTCTTCTGACTTGCATATTTAGACCGACGCGTCACAAAATTGAATGTGTGACGGTTTGAGAACGCGTGTCAGAATGACGGCGAACAGTGACTGATGCATCTATTGTTATAGTTAGAGGTTAAAATTCACTGAAATTTACCAAACTCACTGCATTCTGGTCCTGTAAGACCGGACTTCTAGTCCCATTATAACGCGTCCCTCCCTCTCCCCTATGACTTGGGTTCTATGTAGCGTCTCTCCCTCAATGCCCAGGGTTCTATGTAGCGTCTCTCCCCTAGGACCGGTTCGAGGCGCTGATCAAGGGCTCGGGCAAGCTGATCCTGCTGGACAAGCTGCTGCTGCGGCTGCGCGAGTCGGGACACCGCGTCCTCATCTTCTCCCAGATGGTGATGGTGCTCGACATCATCTCAGAGTACCTCCAGATGCGCCACTTCCCACACCAGGTGAGAATCTCCACGGCAAAAACATTGAGAAACTCCAATATAAAGCATTATGCTTCTTGTACCATAAAACAGGTTTGAAGTGTTCGACAACTTTTGAATAAATTTGTGTTACTTTGCCTGCTCTATTCGTAGCGTCAATAATGATGTCTTCACAGCTTCTGCCTTTTGCTTGAGCAATACGTTTTAACCGAGGCTTTTATATCATAATTTTGATTAAAAACTTCAATTAACATCTGTTGATTGGCACTAACTACTTGTAGACCAATGAATTGATCATCTGGCTGTTTTATTTGGTAGCAGTATTATTGAGTAACATACAAGTTCTGTCTCCACAAATGCTTGGCTAACTTTGCCTGCACTATTGGTAGCTGTCAAGTCACCAGCGATGTGTGCACAGCTTCTGCCTAGTGCCAGAGCAACCGGCTACAAACATGGTGTGAACAATCGGAGGCGTTCACAGCATCAAAGTTCATAGTCGGACAGAAAGCTATTCAGTTATTTCGTTAGTTAGTTTGTTTGCCATATTTACAAATAAAATTTAGGATATGAAATGCCGACCGTTAACAATAATTTTAAAAACAATAGAATAATCAAAATTACCTTAGTAGATAGCAGGGGTGGAAAAAATTGGATCTGATTGCTTTTGCTGTTAACTTTGTAAGATTGCATTAGTTTTTGCACTCCTCCGGCTTATTAGTCTTCCCAGAGCATTTGCTTTTACTCAAAAAGAACTTTTAACGCTTCTTGCACGAAAAATAGATTTGATGTGTTTTACAACAAAGCTTTGTCTTTACAACTTCAGCCTAATGCTTTCAATCAATCATAAATGTGATATGGAGATTTGAGGCAATTATTTCATAATTTTGATTTTAAAAAGGCGACAAAATTTAATCAAATTTCTAAAAACTTTTTTTCTGATTTTTATTTGTTAGCAGTATTAATTTACTATGTAACATAAAAGCTCTATCTCCAAATGCTTGGTTAACTTTGCCTGCACTATTGGTAGCTGTCAAGTCACCAGCGATGTCTGTACAGCTTCTGCCTAGTGCCAGAACAACCGGCTACAAACATGGTGTGAACAATCGGAGGCGTTCACAGCATCAAAGTTTATAGTCAGACAGGAACACTTCACGTTATGCTTGTCAAAAATTTGCAAATAATCTTAAAAAATCAAACTGAATCAATCAGCATAATTAAAGCTTGTAGTTTTAAATTGAACAAGTATGTAGGGAGGACGGTTAAGATGTATTTCTTGGTTGGGGCTTCTAAGCTGGCCTAAGTAATTGTTGCTTCAAAAATGGATCAAATAATCAAAGAATTGAAACTAAGTATAGTAGAAATGGAACACCTTAAGTTACAAACGTTAAAGCTGAGGATTGCCACTTTTTTAATGATAAAAGAAATGACTCGTTCTCTTGTGGATGCTAGGGCTTGTTGACCACCACCGCTTGCGATGTGCCGATACTGTAATGTCTCCGTTCGTCCATGACGTGTGTCGTTCCTGAGATTCAGCCCTGCAGCTGACCTGAACTGACCTCTTACCCTGTGTATGGTTGACAGTGGGTGCTGCTATCTTGCACTAGGAAAACCTTGCCAGCATAAAGCAGGGATTGACAAAGTGGTAGCCCTGTAGCCCGGGGCTGCCTGGAAAGTGGCCAGGCTGCCACGTTTTGTCTGTAGTCAGCTGGCTGGCTTTCCTGTTTTGGCGGGTCCCACTGACACCACTATCTGTGCCTCCGATGTCGGCCAACCGAGATTTTGGCAGGATTTGCTGACATTTAGAGGCCGGTGCTTCTATGTGCACTATTGTTTTGGCAAGTCCCTTGTGGTGATTTGATGCATGTAGATTAAGCTGTTCATTTGATGATCAACTGTTCGGACGTGCTGCTTTGGTTGGATGATCGCTACCTGCTGAGCGCATTACGCATGTAGATTAAGGATGCAAGGATTTGCATGGTTTAATTAAGCTTTTGATGAGCCGATCGACCCTCCACTGCTCACGCCTTCCCTGATGATTCACCAATGCTTACTTTTGGTGTCAGTTCTAGCTTTTCCCGTATCTGCAGCTTTCCTCCACGCTTATAAATAAGTCAAGACATTCAACTACCTGTTGAAGCTCATTTAAGTTATTAAGTTTTCAACGTTGCCTTTGTATTTCAAGCAAGTTTGCTCTATTGGTGTGATTTTGCTGCCTGCGACCACCTTGCATGTGACTAGCTTTAAGTGTGCTGTCCTGCACCCACACGTCCTCCGGGGGCCGGCTCCTCTAGGCGCCGCGGGGACCAGCCGGGTGCGACAGCAAGCGCCGGTGTGTTACTGGCTGCGGGCGCTGCCCACTCCACGGCGCCCGCAGATTCTCATCACCGCACAGCGCGCGGCTGATAACGCGTAGTTAAAGAGGCTGGCGCTTCTGTAGATGAAGCATGTAGATGAAGCTGTTCATTTGATGATCAACTGTCCGTACGTGCTGCTTTGGTTGGCTGAGCGCTACCCGATGAGTGGAATACTCGTGTACGTTAAGGATGCAAGGGTTTGCATGGTTAATTTAGTTAATTAAGTTAATTAAGTTGGTTTGATGATCAACCATCCATTGCTTTTGCTTTGCCAATTTGCTTGTGGTGATTTGACAACATGGAGGTAAAGTTGATAAACCATCTGTGCCACTCGTCCGCTCATATTGACAATTAAAACCTTGTAGAGGATGAGTAAAATGGTTTAGTTATTCGTCTTTTTGATGAGTAGCAAATTCTGGTCCATTTTGCATACCCGTACAGAGTTTGTGCAAGCAGGACGAGTACATTTTTGAGTGCTACTTGTCCTGCTGACGAGTCGCACTTTCCCACCTGATCCTCACTCTGCATACATGTTACCGCATCATTCCCTTAAGTGTGCTTTTTGTTGCATTTTTTCATGTGCTTATTTGATAATACTTGAGATGTCAATTTAACTATCAATGCTGTGATATCCTCTGGAGGCTGGAGATAATGTAATGCATTCTCGTTCCCTCTTGAACCACTCAGTTTGCTTTGGTGTTTATTTTGTTCATGTAGCTCTTGCTTTTGACGAGCAATAGTGCTAATACCCCGGATCCTTTCAAATGATTTCAATCTCCTGTATCAATAACGCCCCACATACTTTTTTCTTGTGTACCATGTAGCTGGTCTTCTTGTTGCTTGTTGGTGAACATGCAAGATTTAGAGAACATCAATACTGTCTAATTTTACATAGTTCTTTCCTCGTTTATTTTGATAACAGTCACACTTTGCTCGTTTTATATGCAGACCAAATAAATTATCATGTTTCACATACTTGATTGAAATACAGATTTATGATGAAATTAAAATTTCTAAAAAAGTAGTTGGCGTCCTTGCACTTTCTGCTACAGCTGCGATGTCATTTACCGGCACTACTGAGATTGCAGGCGCATTTTAGAAGTGCCATTCATTAGCTCCACGAGGTGTCCGATGCCTTTCTTACTACTGCCGCCCCAGAAAAGAGATAATGTCGGCTCGTCTTGTAAAAGTCACGCTTTTCTCTTTCCTCTACACGGAAAGCGTGACGGTTTTAGCTGCAGTGCGTCGTTTATACAATAATCATCTGTCGGTGTATGTCAATTACCTGATTAGATTCTGGTGTACTTACTTTGGCCTACTTTTCATGACTGGAATATGATAGTGTTTTGTACTAGATTTTGCTACATTCAAGCTTGTGAACACATGCAGTAGAGCAACCTGAGAGGGTGAACTTCACTTTGGGATGTGTTTCTTGAGGATGGTAATACAGCCTTGATGAAAATCCATTCACCAACATTTTTTTCTCTTATCACCAGTCGCCAATACATTTCATTGTCTTTCACCAATCCCCAGGAATTGTAACTGAATAGGTTCCATCACATTTCACGCACTTAAATACAGGCAATTCACAATTCGCATTCAAGATCTAGGAAAATCACCCAACCCAGTTTTGCTATACGACGCCCTCTTTTTCCGTGCAGCGCCTGGACGGGGGTGTGAAGGGCGACCAACGCAAGGCCGCGCTCGATCACTTCAACGCCAAAGACTCCAACGACTTCTGCTTCCTGCTGTCGACGCGCGCCGGCGGCCTCGGACTTAACCTTGCCACCGCAGACACCGTCATCATCTTCGACTGGACTGGAACCCCGCAGAACGACCTGCAGGCCCAGGCCAGGGCGCACAGGATCGGACAGAAGAAACAGGTAATCATCTTGTATGTATGTAGTCACAGAACCGGTGACTGAGTGCAGAAACACAGGTCAAATATGATAGTTTTGTTGTATGTTCTTTTTGGCTGTGCAATAATCAGGTTAACAGGTTAAATAACAGCTACAATAAGAGTTCATCTGATGTAGAATATCACTTCCATAATTTTCAAAAGTAAGCAATTAAGCATGTAGTTACAATCAGACTAGTATGAACATGTAAATTAGTGTATTCTACGTTTATAGTTGAAAACATTTGCTACTACTACTACTAAGATTTCCCCGTTGGAAAGATTTCCTCGAAAAACAAGCAAATATCAGCAAACGTGCAAGCGAGTGTGAACTCGGTCACTTGCCACGGGCAGACTGAGAGTACATATCAATACTGGCGAAAATGACAATCCAACTGCTGGCTGACATTGCAGGTGTCTGTGTACCGGCTGGTGGTGAAGAACTCTGTGGAGGAGGACATCGTGGAGCGCGCCAAGAAGAAGATGGTGCTCGACCACCTGGTGATCCAGCGCATGGACACGACCGGCCGCACCGTGCTCAACCGCGGCCGTGACAAGGACGCCGCCAGCATGGGCGGGTCCACGTGAGTACAGTCCCCCACCAAGTGTTCATGTGCGGCGCTGGCAGGTCTTGTTAAACAAATTCACTCTGAGTATTATCAGATGTCCTGAAGAGACCTCCGATAGCACATGACTAGTCTATACTCATTATTAAAAATTCTGACCAATCACAGGCTGTTAATCTATAATCATCACAGGCCGGTGATGAATATAGATGAGGTCAAGTGACCAATCACAGCTAAGTATCAGATGGCTGTGGCGGGCTCAACCAATCAGGTTGCAGTATTTAAACAGGTCACATGAATTATGTTAATCCACTCTCAGGTGAAACATTTTACTCAGAGTGAACAAATTGTGCTTTAATTGGGATTTTGAAATGGCAAGAGTCTTGGATTGTCGTATGAAACGGGGAAAGTTTATTCCATAATTTGAGTGCGGTTGGTTTAAAGGCTCTACCACAATGTTATGGCTTGGATCTTGATATAAATTCCTTGAGCAATAGGTTATTTGGTGGCCGCAGTCTCATAGGTGATAAGGGGCAGGCTAGGAAGAATTAAAGTAAACTTGTTTCAAGGACGACACAGTTACGATTCGATACCCAATAATGATAATTCAGAGCCACAATAGGAGAAATATCATACTAGTCCACAGGACTGGTATGTTGAAAATTATACCCGTCCTAGCTAAGATTTACAAGTCCAAATCAACAAACTCCATGTAAATACAATGGAAACTGGTGTCTGTGATGACTGGGAATACTCGTGTCCATAGGACAAGTAACTCAAAAACTTTACCCATCCTGAAAGCACAGATGTAGAACGGGTTGTTAGTATGCGTGGCCGCGGCGCTGTGTTTCAGTCGAACCCGTTCAACAAGGAGGAGCTGAACGCGATCCTCAAGTTCGGGGCGGAGGAGCTCTTCAAGGAGGCGGACGACGACAACGCCGAGGCCGAGGTCGACATCGACGACATCCTGAAGCGGGCCGAGACGCGCACCGTGGAGGAGAACACGGGCGGGGTGGGAGACGAGCTCCTCAGTCAGTTCAAGGTGAGACGCGGCTCAGGAGCCTCAAAAAGTCTGTTTAGTTTTGGGGGGAGAATGATGGCCGTTAAAAAGTCTTATTCCGCCAGGCGTGGTTTTGAAATCTCTTGATTTCTCATGGCATTGTTAATTGTTATTGAAACATAAATTAGATTTTTACTTTTAGCAGAAAATTCAGTAGAAGGTTCTGTTTTGCACCGCAGGAGGTCTTGCATGGATTTTCCTTGAAAGTCTTGTTTTGGTTCCCTAAAAAGCTGCAGATACCTCTGGTTATGAACCATAAGTTGTTAAAATGATCTTTACGAGATGAGAAATGAGCTTAGAACAAACTGCCGTATTTCAAGGCGAGAAAGTACTAGGTCAGTGAAAGGTTCGTTTGGGAGTGAATTTGCAGACGAAATTGCGTTTCCTTATGATGACACAATCTATGCCAGAGTATTAATGATGGCTGATCGATAGGCCTGAAGGAAACCGAATATTTCACTGTAATTTTTTATTGAATGCGCTGTGTCTTCCAATCAATGTACACGCATTTGAAACCAAATGCGCCCAAAGTTCTTACACCACCCACCCAAACCTTACACCTTCAAAGTACATTTCTAAGTAAATTCCAAACACTCGCATGTTGCCCTCCTGTGACCAAATTGCAGCAAAACTGTCCAGTCATAAGCTCTGAATTCAAACTCTACAAACAAGACGTTCTCAAAGTAAATTCCGTTCACTCTCCATCTTTACCAGCCAAAGTTCTGACACCACATACTCAAACATTACACCTGCCAAGTACGACATTTTCACGGTAACTTCGCATCCACCAGGTGGTGAGCTTCGACAACCTTGAGGATGAGGAGATCGCGCGGCCGGGCTGGGACAACATCATCCCCGAGGCGGACATCCGCCAGATCGAGGCGGAGGACGAGCAGCGCCGCCTGCTCGAGCTCAACCTCGGCCCCCGGGAGCGCAAACAAATACAGGACGTGAGTCGCCATTTTCCATCCATTTTCCACGGGGGGTCCATTTACAGTCTGACACTGGCAGACCTTGTAAAATGAGAGTGCAAGGGTGCAAAGGGCAGTGTTTATGCTAGAAATTTAAAATGAGACCCGAAGCTGTATACCAAATGCCGCTTGTTACTTGTAAACGGCAGTTTATGTGCTAGAAGAAAGTAGGAACGGGCAGTTAGGACTTAGAACTAGGCTTTGACATGGTTGATTTTAGCTTTGTAAAAAATAGTTTTTCAACTTCATTGAGAAAACAATTTGAACCAATGACACAAAAAAAGACAGGCCATAAAGAGCCAGAAAACTAAGCTTCAGGTGACCGAGAACTACTGTGTTATCGGAGCATTCAAGCCCTGGTTTGATTTTACTGGTCACTTGCAAGAAATTGGAAAATTTTAAAATGTTTTCTGAGGACAAAGTTATGCAATTTGATACATATAGTGCCCATTTTGATGTCTGGTATAAATGCAAAATTGTTATACATTTTATGTAAAGTTACTTTCTGAGATAAAGGCCTGATCAGCTGGCTCAGGTTGCAATCAATGTTTCAGATTGGAAGATTCTTGTGCACGGATAATGATGTATGAGGTTGCCAAATATCAGTTCTGTTTGTGTATGTTGGTTCTCGCGTTTGTTGTTGCTTGATTCAGTTACTTAATGAGATAAAATATATACATTTCCAAAGCTTTATTTGACGACATAGCAAATTTTATTGAAAATTTTATTGAATGAGACCCTTTGACCGTAAAATATCCAGCCTTGTTATCAAATCTTCAGCAATAACATCAAAATTTCACCACTGCGTAAAAAGCTTCCGTAAACAAACCCGCTTCCCTGGACTCTGCAGCTGAACAAGTTCCTGGACAGCGACGGTGAGAAGAAGCGTCGTAAGCGTCGCTATGACGACGGTGACAGCGAGGACGGCAGCGAGGACTCCGGGGGCGAGGACAAGCCCCGGGGGCGCGGTCGTCGCAGCAACAAGGACCGTGTGGCCGGCTGCACCGACGCAGAGATACGCCGCTTCATCAAGAGCTTCAAGAAGTTCCCCAGGCCTATGGAAAGGTACGCAAACCTCAAACATACAGTGCTGAAATGCTCGGGGCTTTTCTGTACTTGAGCACGTTTTTTTCACGTTTCTTAATGATGAAAAATGATATAGCGGAAACTGACTGATATTTTTGCCATCTCGTGATGAAACTTATCTCGCCAGAATAATAGTGACGGCTAACACAATGATAGGACTGAAGAGATTTTTTATTATTTTATTAGACATACTCGGTCTGGAAGCAAATTCTTTCTTATTTGTAAAGCTGTATGCTGCGAGGAAATGCCAATGACCTGGTGTAGATCATAAGATGTGAATTAGACAGTAAAGCTCGTGTTTCTCGGCAGACTGGACGACATCGCGTGCGACGCAGAGCTGCAGGAGAAGTCGACGTCCGACCTGAGGCGGCTCGCCGAGCGCCTCTACGCAGACTGCGTGTCCTGTGTGAAGGAGAGCGACAAGAGCAAGGAGCAGGAGGCCGCCGAGCCCCCGCCACCCGCAGCAGGCGCCGCAGACCCCGGTGAGACGCTTGGAAGTCTTCAGATTTTGAAAGTTGTAGCGAGAAATGAGTTGAAACGTCCGAATGTTTGTTATAATCAGTGACTTTGATGGTCAGAATGTGGTGGCTGTGAACTTTGTAGCATTCTACTACACTTGGACATTGCAAATGCAAAATGTAAATCACCGTCCAGGGAATGAGTCTTGTATGTATTTTTGAGTGCTCCAAATGACTTTTGACCAGCTAGTTGGCCCACAGACAACCTACCGAGCATTTATACATGCTCATAGAAAATTTGGTTACCCCAAAAGGGGGGGGGGGCAGTGTTTCTTTTCACGGACTTTGCATTAAAAATGAAAATCTCTTGAAGGATTCGCTTTGAGTTTCCAACTTCACGGTAATGTTCAGATTGCAGCTTTCCTCATGATGACACAATCTATGCCAGATAATCTCATGATGGCTGATCGATAGGCCTGAAGGAAACGCTTCTCTTCACGTTAAATTTTATTTCATAAAACTTTAAAACACAATTCTCAAATTCAGCTGTCATAGTCCCCCAGATAAGTGATGAAGTTATAGAACGAACTGTATGGCAAAAAAGTTACTAGTCTTCCAAAAATATCCACACACTTTCCTTGCACCACTCAAATACTAAGACTTTGTGAAAAGATGGTAGTCTGGAGGCCTAGTAAGTTACAAATCTTGCTCTGTTGGTTTAATATTAGCCTGGGACGGTGTATGCCTATATGGTCATCATCAACAGTCTTTAATCATGTTCCTGGGAAGGGAAATCCAGCATGCCGCCAGGGGTCTATTAAATTTCAATTTTCATCAAACTTGCTTTGATCTAAAGCGAAATTGGTTTTTTGTTGTTTTTTTTGTGTTTCTTTTCACGGACTTTGCATTAAAAATGAAAATCTCTTGAAGGATTCGCTTTGAGTTTCCAACTTTACGGTAATGTTCAGATTGCAGCTTTCCTCATGATGACACAATCTATGCCAGATAATCTCTTGATGGCTGATCGATAGGCCTGAAGGAAACGCTTCTCTTCACGTTAAATTTTATTTCATAAAACTTTAAAACACAATTCTCAAATTCAGCTGTCATAGTCCCCCAGATAAGTGATGAAGTTATAGAACGAACTGTATGGCAAAAAAGTTACTAGTCTTCCAAAAATATCCACACACTTTCCTTGCACCACTCAAATACTAAGACTTTGTGAAAAGATGGTAGTCTGGAGGCCTAGTAAGTTACAAATCTTGCTCTGTTGGTTTAATATTAGCCTCGGACGGTGTATGCCTATATGGTCATCATCAACAGTCTTTAATCATGTTCCTGGGAAGGGAAATCGAGCATGCCGCCAGGGGTCTATTAAATTTCAATTTTCATCAAACTTGCTTTGATCTAAAGCGAAATTGTTTTTTTTTTTGTTTTTTTTAATCTATAACAACAATATCAATACTCCGTACACTGTTTAATGAGTGGTTTTCTGTGGCTGTAGGCGAGAAGAAGAAGCGTAACCGCGGGCCGACGTTCATGCTGTCGGGCGTCAACGTCAACGCCAAGTCGGTGCTGCAGAGTATAGAGGACCTCGAGATCCTGGCACAGACCATCCCCGCCGTCAAGGAGGAGCGCAAAGTGTGAGTGCGGAGGATAAAGCTCAAATTCACTGACAAATGCACATTTGATTCAGCGGAACACAGTTGCGGTAATTTAGACGAGCATTGCGGTACATTTCAGCTTATTTTAAGCTTTGTGAAAACTTGAAATACTAGCGAACACTGTGGTGGCTGAAGTAGTGGCCGTGGCTACTGTTGCAGTTTAGAATTAAGCCTGTAATTTATAAGCTCCAATTGGGTAAAAATGCACGTCTTATTGAGCGGACGTAAAAATGCACGTCTTATTGAGCGGACTACAGTAACTGTAAATCAACCAAGCATTGTGGTAAATTTAAGCTTATGTTTAGCTTTGCTACGGACAGCACTTTACTAAAGATAGGAGTCAAACTAGTCCATGTCGTAACATTGACAAAGACATGAAAAAGAAAATATATCCATTCTTTAGTGATGACACCATCTCGCCAGATGAACCATGACGGCTGATCGATAGGCCTGAAAAGATGGGGTTTATTTTCTACTAATTATATTTAATGAACACGAAAACTGGCAGTTTAGATGTCACTATGAGTGGCTATCTTCCATACAAACGAATGTGTTTCAAGCTAAGACGTAGCTGACTAGATGTCACTGTGGGTATATTTCTTCTGTACAAAGATGTTTCAAGCTAAGAGGTAGCTGTGCTGTTTCAGCTGGTTTCTAGACTGTCATGTGAAGCCTAAGTTTCAGATACCGGTACACGAAAAAGCTCAAAATCGTCTTTGATACAAAGCATGCGGCGTCGCCTTAACAGGTGCGCTGCAACCTGTGGTCTACACGCTTGCAGTAAATCACTGTAGCCGCTACTAGCGTGCAGGCAATCGTACAATTGAGCACACCTGTGGGGCGATCAGAATACAGTATTGGCGACGATTTATGCACGGAGTGATACAATACAGCGTGCTGTTCTAGCTGGTCGGTTTAGACGTCACTGTGAGTGGCTACCTTCCACATAAACGAGTAAATGCGTTTCGAGCTAAGACGTAGCTGACTAGATGTCATTGCACGTGGCGTGGGTTTCGAGCGGTGTGCGTGTCTGTTGCAGCTGGTCTCTGGACGTGCACGTGAAACCGGCGCACTTCGACTGCCCGTGGGAGGCGCGGGACGACGCGGCGCTGCTCGCAGGCATCTACGAGCACGGCTGGGGCAACTGGGACGCCCTCAAGATGGACATGGAGCTCGACCTCAGCGACAAGGTAACACACCACTCCATGTATTGGTCCCTGGACCCATCCGTTCAAAATGTGCCAGTCCCTAGACTCGTGTTGTCGCCTATGTCGAGATCGATCCCGGCATGCAGAGTTCCATTCCAATTGGATGTGTCAAAGTTTAAACTTTTTTAAAAGTTAAAATATATAAATTTGCAGTGATCCGAAATTTCGACTCGTCAGTATGATTAATAATGTAATGTATTGTAAGGTAAATTAGTCATGTGCTGTAGTTATCTATGCTTGAAAATTAAACTCGTCGGAGGTCTAACTGGAAAAACATGAATACTCTTTTTTAATGATGAAACTATTTTGCCAGAAAAATGATGATGGCTAACACAATGATAGGACTGAATAAAAAGAGTGACAATTGATTAGCTTTTTTTTTTTTCAGAAATGAGCTGCAGTTTTACAGCTGAGTCCGCTTACTTTAAAGTTCTGTATAATTTTATCACACTGTAGATCTTGCCGGACAAGGACATGAAGCCTCAGGGGAAGCAGCTGCAGACGCGGGCCGACTATCTGCTCAAGGTTCTGCACAAACAGTACGGCAGCAAACCCGCCAAGAAAGCCGGCCGCAAGCCCAAGTCGGGGGCGAAACCCGCCAAGAGCAGCGGGGCAGCAGCGGCAGCCGCCAGCACCAAGCTCGATGCCAGGAAGGTACAGCAGTGAACTAATGTTTGCAAGTACACCTAAATCTTGATATAACGCGCCTCGATTTTGCGCGAATTTCTGTGTAACGCGGTATGACCATGGACCCCATTTTTATATGCTTTTACATTGAAATATTATCGAAAAATACACTTTCGACACGATGTTTACCGTTTCGGCAGGCATTTTGCTGCATCCGGAAAAAATCGTGCACCTGCGCAGTTTATTCACGCGATTAGGTCTCTAACCACGCGGTCGCAGGCAATGGCGTGTTCCCAGTTAGCGCGGATCCAATAGCAGCACGTATTTGCGAAGATATTCTATTGCGTACTAAATGTTGGCATCAGACCTCGCTAAGTGCATATCCGGGTAACGTAAACAAACGAAATTTGAAATTGATTTCTTGACCACAAAATTAAAATTTCTCATTAAATAATTTTTTCTTGATTCTTGTAAACCCTCCAAATAGTGTGCTTCCATATGATAGACTATTTTATAGGTAATTATTTTCACATAATCCATTGATGCTAACTCCAATTTTGTTCGAATTTACACGTTTTTTCTTACTCTACATAACACGCTTTCGGGGTTAACGCGGTTCTCGAATTCTGGACCCAACGTCCGCGTAATATCGAGTTTAAGGTGTAGTAGCAAGTTTGTGGATTGAGATAGATGTAAATTGAAAAATTTGAACTCTACAGATGTAAATTTGTAAAAAAAAAAATAGAAATGATATGATTGTTCTGTGAGGTCATTTTGATTTAGATCTGCCAGCAGTTGTATCAATCATTATGCTCTAATTTAGGTCAAATCCAAAGAAATAATTGACGACTCAGACTCGTCAGATAGTTCCGACGGTGGGAAACCCAACAAGGAAAACGAGGAAAAGAAATCTCTGGACGACAGTCCCAAGAGGAAGAAGAAGGAAAAGAAAGAGAAGAAAGATAAAGAGAAGAAAGAAAAGGTTGAAAAGGATGAAGACAAAGACAGTAAAAAGGAGAAGAAAGACAAGAAGAACAAGAAAGTGAGTTGATGGACTAAATTTACACGTAATTATCCTAAATGTGCGTGTGTTGCCCGATGATTAAAGCACTTCAAGTGAGAGTTCGTGCCTGCGGTGGCCTGGTGACGATGCTGTCCTGTCTTTACACCCTTCCCCTGTCTCCCCAAACTCTCCTCCACCCGCCCTCTCACTCCCGAACACCGGGTCTCTGTCCTCTGTATCCCATCTTTGTCGGATCCAGGCTGCTAGTCAGGATCGACACGGCTCGCTGAGCTTGTGATTATGAGAGCTGAGGGCGAAAAACACCGCACAGTGGATCATAGTTTAGTGCAGCTTTACGTTTGTTACTTCTTGATGAAGGTTCAAGCTTCACAATTCATATTTTCACTAAGCAAAATAGATTTCAGTTTCTAACACATCGACTTGGAATATATTTAAGTTAAAACTTGTGTAAAAATGAATGAACTATGTTGTGAATTAAATACATAATATGTAGACATTTTAATATATACGTCAAACATTTGAATATATTTCTTGTCATGGACACATCCTCAGCATAAGTGAAAAAATTATTACATGGTAGTATTACATGGTAGTACTACAATGTACAAATACATTTATAGTTATAGTACGATTAAAACAGCTTTCATAGTCAGCATACAATAATGCAAAATACATGTGTTGAGTCTATTTTAGTAAAACTAATCTAACATTCTCAAAAAGAAAAAGAAAAAATCTTAGTATTGTCAAGTGGAAGCATTCACTGACTGACACATGCGTGATTTGCATGTGCATGTTACTTTTAAAATGCTGTAAAACCAATTGCGTTGCCCCTTCTGACTGCCATGTTTCTGGTTGTTTCAGACCAAGAAGAAGGAGAAGGGTGGCGGTGGCGGGGCGGGCCCCGTGCACATCACCACCCACAAGACGGTGACAGTCGCGTCCGAGGGAGGCGGAGGCGTCCCGGAGCTGCCAGAGGCCACGTTCGCCGAGGTGAGGGGAGCTGGGATGGCTGCTGTCATCGCAAGTTGAACGTCCGAGGGACAGGCTACTCTCTCATTTGCTGGCTACTCCTCATAGTGGCCGACTCTGGTGTCCTGGAGCAAATGACCATGAGTTTTACTCCCTCGTTGTATTGCGTCTGATGACAGATAGATTGAATCTACTGAAATGCACACAAAAACAAGCCCATTCTTTAGTGATGACACCATCTTGCCAGATGAACCATGACGGCTGATCGATAGGCCTGAAAAGATGGGTTACTTGTTTACAATCAGTCGCATTCATAATAAAACCAAACTTGGAGTGAGGTCATGGTATATCCAGCTGCACTCTAACAACTAACTGTGTTTTAAGATTTTTGTTTACAACTTGATGCATTCAGTGTCAAGATTAAGTACTTGTCTTCTTGAATTAATAACGTGTAGAAATTTGTCCCATTCTTGAGCAGATCAAGTATATTTCTCGTGAAAATAAACATATGGAAACTTTGGATAGCTAGTAGTACGTTCCCACCGAATTGTAACTCGTGAACCCCGTGGACCAGATAACTGATAAAGCTTGCTACAAAACAAATATGGCAAAAAAGTTACTCGTGCTCCAAAAAGGCTGCTTGTCCTACATGTTCTTTAGAGAAAAGATGGTCGTCTGGAGTATAAGGGTAATGGTCCGGTTTAGTGTGAAGTAAATTAGTCGCATAAAATGGTTTGCCGATGTGCAAAAAAATGTTCTTCAAAATGACACTGAAATTATATTGATACTGTGCTTATTTTCCACATAGTTTACATCGTTAGATGTTGTTTGTGTGAGTATGGGCAGTCCTTCTGCATGGAAAGTTGGTTGGAAAAGAGGGCGATTTTCCCATTAAAAAAAGTCTGAGTTGACTCCGATCTGGTAGAAGAAGACTTAACTTGTTGGGGTTTACCGTCCGTAGTGCAAGGAGCGGATGCGTCCGGTGAAGAAGGCGCTCCGGCAGCTGGACAACCCGGACCCGGGGCTGTCTGACAAGGAGCAGCTGTCACACACGCGCCGCTGTCTGCTCAAGATCGGCGACCACATCAACGACTTCCTCACCAAGTTCAAGGATCCCGACGTCATCAAGGAGTGGCGCAAGTACGCAGTCACACACACACATAGGCCAAAGTGTCCGAAGCAGTCAACCTATCATGTTAATATATAGCTGCTCAATCTCACAAATTTGTAGACGACTAAAAAAAAATATCGGTTCTTTACTCATACATTCGGTTATAAATGGAAAATTTACAATATTTGGTACAATTGTTCCGTAATTATTGTCTCTCTCTAGAGTTCAAATTTTAAGTACCAAAAGTTGCTGATAGTAGATGTCAATCAATAAGATGCTGCTTCTGTTTTATTTTGCAGCAATTTGTGGATTTTCGTGTCCAAGTTCACAGAGTTCGACGCGACGCGACTCCACAAGCTGTACAAACACGCGACAAAGAAGCGAGACGAGGATAAGGGCAAAGAAAAGTCCGCTCAGGTACGCAGACTTGTCAGGCCTCGAAAACAGCTTATGTTTAAAATCTATTCTGAATAGTAGAGAAGTGCTGACTGTCGTTTATCATGAGATATATTTGGGCACGCAGGATGTAGATTTTTGCGTTTACATCCCATGGAAACTATTTTGCTGTTCATTCTTTCTCTAAATAAAACATTCAACATTTGAAAGAATCTCTGACCAGTTGCCATTTCCCCTGTGCAGCAGCAACCTGCCAATAGCGCGGCGGGGGCGGCGTCGTCTCACCACCACCGCTCCCACCACCACCACCACCAGAAGAAGGACGGGGGCGGGGGGGCTGGGGGCAGCAAGCGGGCTGCAGCGGCACCCAGTGGAGGAGGAGGCAGCGCGGCAGCGGACACGGGCTGGAGCGGGGAGAACAGTAGGGACAGTATGTCCCGCTCCAACGCTGGGGACAGCACCAACGCCAGGTGGGCTCACAGTACAGCTTCGTCAGCCTCCAAGGGGTTGAAGTATTGTTCAGTGACGATCATTTGCTCTGTTTTAACCCTAAGCCTGCCAGACACAAATAACGTGTGATGATCCTTTATGCCAGCGGTCGGAAAATTATTTCGAGCAATAAAAACGTCTTCGATCTTTGCTGTTTTTACTGTAGCTCCGGTTGTATAAAGATTATTGCGGAGTCAAAAATATTGGGAATTTCAACATGCCAGTTGGTCTCTAGCTATAAAATCGCCATGTACTTTATTTTCACCATTAGCAGGCGCTCATATAACTTCATCTTCGTGTTTAAGAAATTATCTAAACTAACGTCGGAAGCAATAGCCGCTTCGAATTTGACAGGTAAGCATCCAATTTTAATCTGCGTAGTATCACAACTTATACCAGTCGTAGCAACATTTGGTTTCGGCTTTAAACCAAACATAGCATAAATCATTGTATTCTTACAATAACGCACATTTACTCACAATATTTTGTTCCATAATCACCTTGAAACATCTTGGTAGTGGGTGACAGTCAACCATCTTTCATTTTTCGTGAGGTGATCTCAAAATGCTTTTCACTTTTAAAGAAATATAACTTCGTCATCATTGACATTTGCTGAGTCCGTTGCCAAACGCCTTATTTGTGATCCGGCATGTAACATAAAATTAAATGTTTCACATGAGAGGAATAATATAAGAATATCCCCAAACAAATGTGAACATAAATTATGATAATTGAAGCAGGTGCCCGCTGGTTTCAAAGAATCAGCCTTAGTCAAGTGCGCCTCGTTGCAGATTCGTGACAGCGCTTTCGATGATGCGATGTCCAGCATTTGTCAAATGCATTGCGGGTGATTAGATCTAAAAATACCACGTCATCAAGGCTAAACTATTTATGAACTATAACACCGTGAGGAGTGTAGTTCATATTTTTTCTAAGTCTTCTATACAAAGATGGCATCGAAAGGAATCGGACGGTGTATCACATGCCATGGTTTATCGCAAGGAAATATGAGTTTTTGAGGCCCCAAGTTTGAAGCAGAGAATGCGTGTTTGATGCTTAAATATTCGTTCATACTAATATAATTAAAATATTAGTGTCATACTGTATATTCCCTCCATAAAAGACATCGAAATGTATTGTTTCATTGCTCACTGTTGACATACCAGAACGGGAAATTAAAACAACAAGTATTTGCATACGAATTTCATGGACAAACTGAAGACTGTTTTTTGTGAAATTGGGCGCATATATGCGCCTTGTGGCAAGTTAGGGGTATATCACATTGGTCACATATTTGCGACGTCTGGCAAGGATAGGGTTAAATTTTGGAATTCTTCAAATATGTTGTACCATGTTTTTGTTATTTGTCAATTTTTATTTAATTTATGATCTTATTCATAACTTGGATGATCTGTTGCTAGTTATTTTTTTGTCAGACAGTTGATAGTTCTTGATGAAATGTTCACTTCAATCTTGCTTAAAGTCTATTTAATTCTTTCATATCATTCTCCAGTATTGATTCGTCTCTGTGTTGTGTTGAAAGCATGAATATCATAGGCATGATTGTTCTCTCCTGCACTGGCCAACAAACTTTGCATTCGCCGTTTTACGGCGTTGGCATCGCTGCTGCTGTTAGTTGGGTGTTGTATTAATGTCGTAGTGCGCGTGGTTTCTTGCAGGTTTGACAATGCGTATAACCGGCACATGAACATGTACGGCGCGGACCCGACCCCGCCACCCACCAGCCGCAGTAACGGCGGCAACGAAGACACCGCAGCCAGCAGCAGCAACTGGAAGTTCAACAAGCACGACAATAGGTGACGACTGCGCTCAAAGTTGACACTGGCAAACTGGCGATTGGCACTCTTCAGTATCAGATGGCCTGAAGATTAATATAGATGAGGTCAAATGACCAATCACAGCTAAGTATCAGATGGGTGTGGCGGGCTCCACCAATCAGGTTGCAGTATTTAAACAGGTCACATAAATCATGTTAATCCACTCTCAGGCGAAGCATTTCAGAGGTCAATTTGCTTGACATCTGATACTCAAGAGTGGCGATTGGCCAATTGCTGTAGAATTTGGGTGGTGGCAAAAGTTGCCAGTTGAAATTAGCACCAAAATTTCGCTACTTAAATTTTGTTGGCTAAAGGTTGCCAGTGCTCAAAAAGTAAATTGTTGGTTTGCATTCGTTGTACATTATTTTAAGCTTTTATACTCGTGATAGATGCATTCAGATGTAGAATAATCTTATAGAAGCGTTGTTGCTTTTTTATGATCTTTTTGTGTTGTTTATGCATGTTTCGCATGACTTTATGCAACTCTAGATAGATATGAATGGAAAATTTATAGTGGTGAAAAAAAACACGGATAATGTTATATCAGAATGCAGATGGCCATCGAAGTGCCAGTGGCTGGATTTGCCAGTTATAGCGACCATGGAAAATATGCAACCATTCAGTGAAATGTGACTTGCATTTGGCCGGTCGTAGCTGAGCGCCCATAAGTGTGGTTTGTTGCAGGTACGGCGGTGGTTCTGGCAGTTCGTCGTCGTACCACCGGAGTAGTGGGGGGGACCACTACCACCACCACCACCACCCCCGGAGCGGGGGGGAGAGGGGCGACTACCATCACCACCACCGCAGCAACAGCAGCAGGTGAGGGGCACACGCACTGAAAACTCAAATAAAATATTTTTTGTTGTTGTAAAATTACAACTGAAGAGGATTCGCGTGAATCGAAATATATATTAACCCATACTCTAGCGCCGATTTCATTGGTTTGACAGAAAAATACACGCCCACGAACAAACTTGATTTGACAGTTTTAGGTTCAAGACCATAACTTTTCTGGAGCCTCAGTGAATAGTAATTTCTTTACATAAATTTACAATGTGTGTTCAGAATTGTATTGGGATTCTTATTTTTAGCAAATGGTAACAATATTATTGTCTTATTTGCTTAGAATATTTTCCAAAGATCAAGCTGGTCTGGCCCTCTATTCAAAATGACTATCGAATGATGGCATTTAAAAAGTTGTGATTTTGGCATTTCCTGTCATTGTACAATAATATTGTTGCTCATGGATATCAAAAAACGCATGAATGGAACAAAAAAAATATATAACACTTACAGTAAAGGGTATCCAATATGTAGCAGACTTCTAAACATCAATGTCATAAGTTCGGTGTTTAAAACATGACGTTATTGACGTTCTCTCCACATCGGCCTTGAATATAGTCATAAATGTTGCTGGTAGACCTGTCTTTTGGTAAATGGTTACAAAATCGGTTTATGTAATATCCGATGTGTGAATTCGTGTTCGATAACTCATCGTAACGATGATAATCGATTATTTGTAAAAATATAACACAAATGGCTTGCTTCTGACTACGGCATTTATAATATCCCATAATATAGCATATTAGCCTTTATCACACGTCGCAGTATTTTAAACGCTGATTACGAAGCAGAGCAATGTAGACTAAAACCTTTATCGAAGCAGAAGTGCATAGTTGTGGTATAAAAGTTTCATTCAAGGCTGTTTCTTTTTATTGGTTAATTTCCAATGAAGTCATTAAAAAAATAATATCTCCTAGTCCCCAACGAGAAGAGTAGGTCTTTCCCTTCAAAATGGTATACGATATGTCATGTCAATCCTCATAGAAATATGAGTACTTGGCGATGTAAATTAGTCGCATAAAATGGATTGCAGATGCGCAAAAAAAACGTTCGTCCAAATGATAGTAAAATTATATCAATACCTTGCTTATTTGCCACACAATTTACATCGGCATGTAAAGTTTATTCGCATTAGTTTGACATATACTAGGTTTTCCCGTGAGTATGGGCAGTCGTTCTGTATGAAAAGTTGGTTGATAGAGAAGGCGATTTTCCCGAGAAAAAGTCGGAGTAGGCTCCGATCTGGTAGAGTATGACTTATGAAATAAATTTCTGAAATCATCCTAACAAACCTTTTTGAAAATAGATCGGAAGCTCGTTACTAGCACTAGAGACTAAATGATGAAGATATACAAATATCTAAAAAAAAAAGAATTAGAATAATTCTAGCGAGAAACTGATGAATGTTACCGTCCAGGGCTGAGCGGAGCAGTGGAGACCACCACCGGGGGCAGTCCGCCGACTGGCAGCAGCAAGGCAGCGACCACCGCAGCCGCCCCGACTATCGCCACGACAACCACCGCGGCGTGGACGGCGGGGGGAAGTGGGGCAGGGACAGCGACAGGTCAGCACCAGTCTCATATTTGTACAGTCTTTTCCACATGATAAAACTTTCCAGGGACTAGCTTCACTTCTGGAATGTCTTGCTTTGGAAGTATGAAATCCCAGAGTGTGTACAGTACTATACATTGCGTTACTGACTTCCCCTTGTGAAAAGCAGTCCAATAAGGTGATGTCCCCTCCAGCGTGGTCGCTTTCTTAAACTCGCATTTCATTCTTTGCAGGAGCGGTTACTACGGCGACCGGAAGCGTAAAGCGGACCACTACGACGGGAGCCGGCCTGCCAAAGAGGCGCGGGGTCACCCTCCCCCGGGGGCGTCCGCCTCCGACTTCCTGCCCAAGGACCCTCGGGACCACCGGCCGCCGGGCGGGGGCAAGGTTGACCCCCGGGGGACTCCCGACACGTACCGCTCGCCCCCGGACTACCACCACGTGGACTACGAGACGCCGCATTACGCCGGCGGTGGCGGGCGAGGGTCGGCAGGGTCCACACCGCAGATGGCGTACCCCGCCCCCGGCAAGCACTAGCACCGCAGCCCTGAAACTGTTAAGCTCAAGGAAACGGTGTTTAGTGTAACTGTGTCAGACCCCGTGTGGAGTGGAGAGAGCGGTTGTGGACTTGCGTGTGACAGGAAAGTGGTTTATAACCCAGTGGTAATGAGGAACGTTTGTCTTACTGCAAGGAAACGATTCCTGACTGCATAATGAAGTTGATACCACTGATGGGACTTTAACCTTACAAGTGGCGCATTCCTTGCCAAGGATTTGGGTTTGAAAACCACTATCAGGATGTCAAAAATGAACTGATTCTGTCCACGATTGCTGTATGGGATAAGTGACGGAACGTGATTTGCTGGGTGCTCGAATATTCGCCTGTTTTGAATATCTCCTATAAACAGTACTGTGATTTTAAGTAAAGAGTTTTCAAACAGATTATGAATGACTGAATCTTGTTTGAAAGGTGAAGTATATATTTTGAAGTGTTTTGCATGATTATGAAGTTTATCGTAAAAGACGAAACAGGATTAACATATAATATATATGCAGAGAACCACTGAGATGTATTGGAGCACATGGATCGCATAGTTATATCAGTAACTGACTAGAGGATGTTTGTAATATCTATCAAACATAATGATGTTAGGGTATAAGAGTTTGCGTGAGAAATTGTTATATTCACAAGTTGAATATAGTTTGTGCATGCGTCTTGTTGGGTGAACGACTGTGGTTGTATGAGTGATAGTGACTGCACCGCCAGTGCTGCTGCCAGGAATGTGATACATTGACGTCTGTTAAGTTCAGTTTGTATTTTTGCAAGTGATTTTGTTGTGAAACTGTGAGTGAGAAGCAAAAGATTATTTTCTACTTACACTGTGATACAGAAAACGTGTATGGATTAATTTATTTGTGAGTAAATTGAAGTCGACGATATAAGCAGAAACGGGGTATTTATTTCACATTTGTGTCCTTTATTGGTGCTTCAGAACAAAAGCAATTTAAAAAACATACAAATAGATTATTTAAGAATATGAACTTGAATTTTCTGAACAACCCAAATCGTATATTAATTAGAATCATAATGTTGAAAATTACAATTGAGAATTTTTTTTATGAATTACTAATGGTTTTGTAGTTAAGTTTCAAAATTTTTACAATTTATTCTGTCCTTTAAAAGAGAATTAAAGGAAGAGTGAAAGAGCAAGTGATGTGTGAGAGCTGTACATATCTAATGTACGAACAGTCAAAATAAAGATATATGTTTTTAAAAATGATTTTTGTTTTGTTTCATTGATGCAAAATAAAATAAAAATAATAAAAAAAATGCAATGAATAATCACAAACGTCTAATTCTTGATCAGAGTTTGTTCTAATTAAGTTATACTCACGATCTTGTTTTAAAGGGATGAACAATATTGTCGGTTTTAAGGATTGCTACACTTAAATTCATAAAAAAGCACTTTTAGTCAGTGAAATTAAAGCTTGCATGCACTACAATAAAAAATGGTATTGGTGAACATAAAATAGAAGTGCATGATAATTTACACAGAAAATTATTCTTGTTCATTCTCTGTACCATTGCTCCCGCGTTTCACCAGGCCAGGGTTTTAGCAGATTCTCTCCTGAATTTATAACCCACTGCTTAATCAATGCAACACATTTTTTCAACATATTTATACAATTGGTTTTCCCTTCAAAATGGTGGTATACGATATGTCATGTCAATCCTCATAGAAATATGAGTACTTGGCGATGTAAATTAGTCGCATAAAATGGATTGCCGATGCGAAAAAAAAACGTCATTCAAATGATAGTAAAATTATATCAATACCTTGCTTATTTGCCACACAATTTACATCGGCATGTAAAGTTTATTCGCATTAGTTTGACATATACTAGGTTTCCCGTGAGTATGGGCAGTCGCTCTGTATGAAAAGTTGGTTGATAAGGGGCGATTTTCCCGAAAGTCGGAGTAGGCTCGATCTGGTAGAGTATGACTTATGAAATAAATTTCTGAAATCATCCTAACAAACCCTTTTTGAAAATAGATCGGAAGCTCGTTACTAGCACTAGAGACTAAATGATGAAGATATACAAATATCTAAAAAAAAAAGAATTAGAATAATTCTAGCGAGAAACTGATGAATGTTACCGTCCAGGGCTGAGCGGAGCAGTGGAGACCACCACCGGGGGCAGTCCGACTGGCAGCAGCAAGGCAGCGACCACCGCAGCCGCCCCGACTATCGCCACGACAACCACCGCGGCGTGGACGGCGGGGGGAAGTGGGGCAGGCACAGCGACAGGTCAGCACCAGTCTCATATTTGTACAGTCTTTTCCACATGATAAAACTTTCCAGGGACTAGCTTCACTTCTGGAATGTCTTGCTTTGGAAGTATGAAATCCCAGAGTGTGTACAGTACTATACATTGCGTTACTGACTTCCCCTTGTGAAAAGCAGTCCAATAAGGTGATGTCCCCTCCAGCGTGGTCGCTTTCTTAAACTCGCATTTCATTCTTTGCAGGAGCGGTTACTACGGCGACCGGAAGCGTAAAGCGGACCACTACGACGGGAGCCGGCCTGCCAAAGAGGCGCGGGGTCACCCTCCCCCGGGGGCGTCCGCCTCCCGACTTCCTGCCCAAGGACCCTCGGGACCACCGGCCGCCGGGCGGGGGCAAGGTTGACCCCCGGGGGACTCCCGACACGTACCGCTCGCCCCCGGACTACCACCACGTGGACTACGAGACGCCGCATTACGCCGGCGGTGGCGGGCGAGGGTCGGCAGGGTCCACACCGCAGATGGCGTACCCCGCCCCCGGCAAGCACTAGCACCGCAGCCCTGAAACTGTTAAGCTCAAGGAAACGGTGTTTAGTGTAACTGTGTCAGACCCCGTGTGGAGTGGAGAGAGCGGTTGTGGACTTGCGTGTGACAGGAAAGTGGTTTATAACCCAGTGGTAATGAGGAAAGTTTGTTTTACTGCATTTCCCTGACTGCATAATGAAGTTGATACCACTGATGGGACTTTAACCTTACAAGTGGCGCATTCCTTGCCAAGGATTTGGGTTTGAAAACCACTATCAGGATGTCAAAAATGAACTGATTCTGTCCACGATTGCTGTATGGGATAAGTGACGGAACGTGATTTGCTGGGTGCTCGAATATTCGCCTGTTTTGAATATCTCCTATAAACAGTACTGTGATTTTAAGTAAAGAGTTTTCAAACAGATTATGAATGACTGAATCTTGTTTGAAAGGTGAAGTATATATTTTGAAGTGTTTTGCATGATTATGAAGTTTATCGTAAAAAGACGAAACAGGATTAACATATAATATATATGCAGAGAACCACTGAGATGTATTGGAGCACATGGATCGCATAGTTATATCAGTAACTGACTAAGAGGATGTTTGTAATATCTATCAAACATAATGATGTTAGGTATAAGAGTTTGCGTAGAAATTGTTATATTCACAAGTTGAATATAGTTTGTGCATGCGTCTTGTTGGGTGAACGACTGTGGTTGTATGAGTGATAGTGACTGCACCGCCAGTGCTGCTGCCAGGAATGTGATACATTGACGTCTGTTAAGTTCAGTTTGTATTTTTGCAAGTGATTTTGTTGTGAAACTGTGAGTGAGAAGCAAAGATTATTTTCTACTTACACTGTGATACAGAAACGTGTATGGATTAATTTATTTGTGAGTAAATTGAAGTCGACGATATAAGCAGAAACGGGGTATTTATTTCACATTTGTGTCCTTTATTGGTGCTTCAGAACAAAAGCAATTTAAAAAACATACAAATAGATTATTTAAGAATATGAACTTGAATTTTCTGAACAACCCAAATCGTATATTAATTAGAATCATAATGTTGAAAATTACAATTGAGAATTTTTTTTATGAATTACTAATGGTTTTGTAGTTAAGTTTCAAAATTTTTACAATTTATTCTGTCCTTTAAAAGAGAATTAAAGGAAGAGTGAAAGAGCAAGTGATGTGTGAGAGCTGTACATATCTAATGTACGAACAGTCAAAATAAAGATATATGTTTTTAAAAATGATTTTTGTTTTGTTTCATTGATGCAAAATAAAATAAAAATAATAAAAAAAATGCAATGAATAATCACAAACGTCTAATTTACAATACATTTTTCTATAACATACTTTATTTTTACATAAATTGAAACAATAGTCAAAACACAGCAATAATTTTAAAACCCCATCTTATATTTGGTGAGTGCGCAACAGCAGCGTTTTACTTCTTTTTGCAACGAGAAACGTCGAAAGTGTTGCAGATTTTGAAATGCGTTTAACATGTAGGCGAGTAGGATTTCTTTCAAAGGGCCCTTTAATCCTTATTTAGGGAGTTTAATCAACCCACTTCGCAAAAATGTATCACATATACCAAAATGTTTGCTGGAGTCTCGGGATCAATTTCAGTCCTGTTGTACTAAATTTCTCCTGTGCGAAAGTAGAAAAAATGGCCTTAATGTGGACCTACGTCTAAAACACTAAACCGAGTCTGCAAATACGTCTTATAATACCCCCACAGCAAATTCACCCATGAACTAAATACGACTTCAAATAAAAAGCTATTGTTCACAGGATTTATACCCCAACTACTTGGCTACTCATAACAGTAAACGAATCTATTTTACCTCTATTATTTTTCTCTCATGAGCAGGATTTGTAGAGTATGTAATTTTGGACTCCATGACACTTTTGTTTCAGAAAAAAAATTTGATATACTTTTCTCTACTTATACTGTTATATGTTAACATGAGTATTTTAATCATTCATGTCTTACTACATTCAATTTGGAAACTAATGAGCCATCCTGGGTGCTTTTATCTTAATATTTGACAATTTTATGAGCATAATACTAACCCTACCCCCAAACGTCATTTTGTGCCAAATGGTATGTGACATACTGATATACTGTAACACTTTCAATAAGATCTTCAACTAGTGATATAATGTCATGACTTCTGGGGTAATTTTGCATTCTGAACCCATATCTGTTGTAAACAATAGTAAATTTGGTATTATTAAGTCCCTAAATCACTTTTTAACATAATGTACCCCCGTATTTTGAAGTATCACTTATTATATTTACAGAATTGAATTCCTAACAAAATTGCGCTTTACATACATGAGTTCTTTAGAGTTGTCATAACATTTGAGTAGAATAAGGCAGCTTTGAATCATTCCTTCATATATGATGTATTGTTGTTTTCAGGTAATGAAGAGAATCAGAACTAGTCGATTATATTTGCAAGTGTTGCACGTACTTGCATGAAAATTTGTCAGTGTAGGTCTAGATACATGTCCTAATACCTGTGAAAGTTACATAAAAATCGGACGAGTATTTCTGATAGTTTTCTATACGTACATGTAGTCTAGCCCTACATGGGGTCTACTTTGGAAACAAGTTCTTGTTCATAGCAAACAATTTTACTGGCCCCTGTTTCTAATCTCATGGTGCTATGTATTTTTTTTATTTATTGTGTTATATTGTTTATATTATTTATGGTATTGTAATGTTTTTGTTGTACAATGTTATTATAAATAAAATATCTGAATATGAATACACTAAAATCTTGAGCTCGGAACATTATCAGATATGGTATAAATACCAGATGTGGTAAGTAGTTTATGGCTTTGAAACATGTAATTTCTAATCTATATCGGCACCCATACATACATATACTGGAGGGCGGAGGGGGCGGTGCCCTCTCAGTTAAAAAATTGGCTCCAGCCCCCAATGACAAAAAACAGTAAACCCATTTCTATACCTTGCATTGCAAAAAATATTTTTAGTAGGATCCATAACTGTACCTGACAATTTCTATAGATAAAATAAGAAAAGCCAAGCAGCCAATTGGTGCTAACAAAGGAACATTTTATTTTATTTTTGACACATTTGTATACATTTCGGTACCTGGAAGCAACCATGTTGAGCAAAAATACTTATGCTGCGTTTATAGATATATATGAGCTTCCCATATCATATGGAAAATTCACTTGAACGGACATTCCTACTTGTAAATCATGGTATTTAATACCAGTCAGAACCTTGGTCTATTAATATAGTTTTTAGTTCATGACTAGTCAATCCAATTGGAAGTGCCCATTGGAGTGAATTTTGAAATATGGGAAGTTCGGCATAATATTAATTTTATTGAATTTATTTCATTTTCCCACAAAAAATTTTAGGTAAAAATGAATTGCTCTGTTATGTTGAGTGAGCTTTTTTGTACAATGTACTGAATTCAAATGACATAATTTGGACTTATCAGTGTGTTGTAGATAATTTAAATCTAGACAGCTAGTGATCACATAGTATTCCAGATCCGTCAACCAAGGAGTGTACACAACACACTCATGCACATCACTCTGGTGGCTGGGTCTCTCAGCCATCTCTACCCTCGTTGTGGTCTGTTAACCTTGAGCAGCAGCTTCCATGTCAGATCCCAGGTCTGACGAAAGAGAACTTCACATCGGTGCTACACATAGTGCTTCAGTCAGGCGTCCCCTACACACTAACTTGCGACGCACAAATAACCACCTAGTCCAGTGAAAATTACTGTAATGTTTTATTTGGTTGCACTTGTAAGTTTTTGTATTTATTTCAATTCAGTTGAGTGTTTCGGTATTTAAAATTTAATATATACATAGAGAACGATTCTTTGTTGTTTAATAATTTTTGACATATTTGTCCTGGATATGAATAATTAATAAAGAAAAAAATGTAAATCTTAATTAATTTCTTCATGTCGTATTTTAGTATTTGAATGAATTTGTACTCTTTGAGAATTTGTATCGTTAAAATTATTAATTTCTGTTAACAATATACATAAAAGTAAGATAAACTAATTAACCAATTTACATGTCAATAATTTATTTAACTTTATGTACACTAGATGACATAACTTTAAAATTATCTAATTAAAATAATAGATAAAATTATTGCATATAATCAAAAACAATATTAAAGCTTAAATTCACAAGGAGATTGAACAGTCACTGTGATTCCATGGTCTCCGGTCGTAAATATAAACACATTGCAAATGCAAGACGTTCACACAATATGAATACAAGGGGATCAAGATGGAGGAATTCTCTTGGCTGTAGGGTTTTGGTTGAAGTCTAGCTTGGGCGAGTCTCCGTTCACCAGGAATCCAACTATGTCTGGCTTCTTGACCAACTCCTCACAGTTCACTGTAGACATGGAGCCTAAAATGCACTGCAAAGGCTTAAAAAACTATTAAAAGTCAAAGTACAAAAGAGCAGATGTAAAATGTCAGATTTCATTTTTTAGTACTCAACATACTTGTAGTTACTAGATTACACAGATCAATCAGTCTGAACAATCATGCTACAGATCAATCAGTCTGTATTCATTAGGACAGTATATAAAATTGTGAAGAAATATCTGGAACCTTGAAATAGCCTTCAGAATATATTCAAATCGAATAGGACTGTGTTTACTTCATATCACCTTTGCCTTTGAGATGATTTATCAGATTTGAAAAGGACTCCTGCATGTAGATGTTTTATCACTGGTAGCCACATCATTAGAGCAGATCTGAAAATGACACTTCTATAATTGATGACAGTTGAAAGTAATTTAATTTCCTATTTTGTCAGAAATTATTATAAATACACACAATAGTCACTCCAGTGAATCATTACGTATAGAGATGATATGTAAGAATTTGTTGCAGTGCTCTGGTAATTTTCTCTCATGTAAACAAAGTGAGCGATAATAGGAGATTTTCACGATATGCATGGTTTTAAAATTATAAAGTCAAATTATTTAATAAACTCATATTGAAAACGTAACCGTTTACCTATTCTACATCGGCTACTAATGTATATTCTTGTTATCACTAACGGCAAATCTTTAAAATCTGCATTATTAGTTACAAAACCATCAACTCGGGATCTTAGCTCGATTGACCTGACCTCCAAACAGAGGTCACGAATGTGCAATGCTGATGATGTGTCCATGACAAGAACTATATTAACAAAATAATATATTCAGATAAAGGCATTGCCTTATAGATGGCCAACCCTTAGATTTTCACCTACAGACTGTTGACAATCGAAATAATTATTGCTTAAAAAATTACTTGTACGAGTACAAGCCATAATATTTAGAAATTAATTCTTCGCCTTTTTTCATGCAGTCTGGTCTTGTTTTTGTTTGTTTTGTCTTTTTATTTTTTTTTATAACAATATTGTAAAACTACAGGCTTATGCATAGTTCCCCCCATAAATGTAATTTATACCTTTTGAATCAACATTTTATCATGACTCGAGTCAAACCAGTATCTTATAATGAGATCTACTTGTGTCACTAGAAATATAATAATGGCTATTTTGATTGGTATCCTATCTAGTAATCAAACCGCGAAGTTAATTAATAATCAAACTGCGAAGTTAAGACACTCCTAGTCTCATAGGAGCTGCGAAGTGGTCCTCAGTAGGTCAGTGGTTAGAGCGTACGACTTGAAAACAGGATTTGTCTGCGTCGCAAGTTCGCGGCCCGGTCATGGCAGACACAGTGTCGCCAAAACCGATACGTCGTACGTCTGCCACTGAGTTGCTGATTTCCACACAGCACGTCGCCACCGTACAGTGTTACTACTAGACGGTAGCGACGCCAAGCGGAGGTTCGTGAGGAGAGCCACACCTCTGCACGTAATAGAACTCACCTAGTTTGAAAACTATAGCTAGTGTGATCCCCCCACCCCTGAGGCTCAGTTGGCTAACTAGCCTGCCTCTGGAGGTTCATGTACCAACACCACGTGGCCTGGCCTCATCGGCGTGATGTCCCACCAGGGAATTAGCCGATTAAGTATCAGAATCAGAAAGTAGAGTTTTATTGCCATGCAATTGCATAACATTAGAATAATGGTCGCTTTTTGAGGACATTATGATTGAAATTAAAGTATAATAAAAAAATGTCTTTTATGCCCTTGGAATCTCATTTCTAGCATATTTATATGTTATATGTTGTGCGTACAAGATAACATATACAAATAACTTTTGTATGTAAACTAAAACACCTTTATGTTTAAGAAATTGTCATTGTAAACCAAAAAGGGCAAGATTCAAGTAATGATGGGGTATATATTAAACTGATTATCGATAACGCTTAGGTATTAAAATCAGTGAAATAATGTGAACAGTGTTATGACTTCTATGGCATGTATGGTGGTATTGATTGAGGTGTGGCTCTCCTCTACACGGGACACGCCTTTTAATGAGGCTTCCGAACCTCCGCTTGGCGTCGCTACCGTCTAGCAGTAACACTGTACGGTGGCGACGTGCTCGGTGGAAATCAGCAACTCAGTGGCAGACGCACGACGTAATGGTTTTGGCGACACTGTGTCGTGCGATGACCTAACACGTCCAACGTGGTTGGCGCTTTGCGCCAACCCGGGTTGGCCTTATAATTTTCTACACTTTTTCTCTAGTGTTTACACTTTTATTTACATTTTACATAACCTTGTTTTAGAAAAATTGTGTAGTGATCGACAGATCTTGTTTGATGGGATGCACTTTTACACGTGTAAAACCGCATCCCGGGTAAATGTGCATCTTTATTTTTGGATGCATTTTTACATATATAAAAATGCATCCAAAATTTTGTATCCGTTTTTACATGTAAAACCGCATCCTGGGTGGGCGATAATACCGGAATTACTCGGAATCCACTTTTACCCACCTACCATGTAAACACAAAAACTGAAACATGCATTTTTACCCAGGATGCGGTTTTACATACAACATGTGAATTGAAAATCGATTTTGATAGTATCGATTTTGATAGTAAGTCCATTATATCGATACAACGCAGTAAGATCTACATTTTAGGGACGGTGCAATATTTAACAGGCGGGGGGACCGGTGCATATCGAAAAACTTGTCTGAAAAAGGTCTTGTCCCCTGCTGATGTGATGAAAAAAAAAAGCGATGTCCCATGACCTCTATTCATAAAAAAGTCCGCGTCCCCTCCCATGAATATTCGCGTGATTAATTTGTACCGATTTGCTCACATCAAGGTGCATGGGATTTCAGCAGCTGAAAAAAGTACATGTTCCATGCCAAACGAGAATGAACAATCTTCCGGTCCCCCTACTTTGGACCTTGAAAAAAGTACTTGTCCCCCTACCAAATGCACCGGTCCCCCATCCCTAGTAAATATTGCACCGTACCTTATTTTAATAACTTTTACGTGACAGAGTACATGTATATACAAATAGTTAAAAGGAGGGGGTGACTTAGATTGCCGGGATTAAATGAAATACTTTTTGTTTGACTTGCATGTAGATACATTTTTTTAAAATTTTATGTAACTTTATAAATGTATTTAAAAGCATATCAAAGCTACCTGCAATTTTCCGCAAATTTGAATTAAGCAATCCATTTTTCTCTTATGGCATCAAATAATTATATAACAACAATATGCAGAACTCCAACGTATCGATGCCCGTGTCGAGCATTCAAGGGATCTTGGGGGGGGGGGGGGGGGGGGGGGGGGGGGCGAGAGGGTTGCTTTTATCCACGTGGTTCTTTCACATATAAACTGTGCAGTGTGCACACATCATGATATATCCAACAAGTCACTTTAACCATTTTATTATATGTTTTCAAAATGCTATCACATTTAATATAATGTCTGGTCTACAACATTGTCACCTTTACACTCCTGTACCATAAATTTATTACATCAACATGCCTTGACCTTGATTGACTTTGATTTTTAATCAACTGCATTAAACGCCCTGACATATTACAATTTAGTGAAGCTTTTGGCATCTTTATCACTTGTCATGCATGCGCACTTATAGCACTAATAACATTTAATCAATGAGAATAAATATATTATGGGCAGTTTGACAAGGAACACATAACTGTGAGTCCTAGATATTCTATAATTAATTGATCCTAATTATTTGCGGTTTTAATCATTATAATATGGACTCCGACCATGTATGATCTTGTATCTTTTGATCTTACCTATTAATTAAAGTTGTAAACGCAATTTCAGCAACAGTATGATAATTATACTAAGTAAGAAGCTTGCGTTTATTTGATTAATTTCCCCGTTTTTGCGTTTTGTTTTGTTTTGTTTTGTTTTTTTTTAATTTTCCAATAGACCTAAGTGTGTTAACTAAACTGCACAAACTGCTTTTCCTAACATGGTCTGTTATTTTGATTTTATATGTACCAACAACTTATAATCCTAGCATCGAAATGTCTTACAGTCCTTCAACTGTACGCATAAGTCAAATTACATCATGCTTTAACCTTAAATAACCTTGAACTTTACTCGATTTAATTTTTCGTGATCAAGGTTTGAAGCAGTTCCAACGAAACTACACACATGTCTCTTACTGGGATGTTTGAAAATGCCTATCCTCACTAATGTCTCTCACTAAAATGTGCCGGGGGAAAAGTTCTCAAGCTAAAGAACTTTTTACCAGTACTGACACCTAGTATTTTGGCCGTCTCCACATACAGCTTAGAGCCACAGGGTCCATGGTGAGGGGGGGGGTCGTCATAGGCTAACCACAGGTAAAACACGGATAAAACAACGGATATAATATACATCACATTCCTATAGAGAGTATTGCTAAGTAAATGCACATGATACCATCAGCCAAACTGAGATTAGAAGCAATCCGTCTGGAGACAAGTGTCTTCCTCGTGTCCAAAAGCCAACTGAGAAAGGCAGTGACGTTGCCAATGGCAATGACAACCATGGCCATCATAACCCAGCACAGTAGAGAGAATTCGGAAATACGTGTACATGCTCTTATGAGATGTTACCCATGCATTAGAGATGTTAGCCTACTTCCATTTGTAAAAGACATTGGTAACATGTAAGAGGCATTGGTCTACACACGAAGATATTGTAGCCCCATCGCTAAATCACTACTTATCGATTACGCTTACACCTGAATGTATACTATTCCTAAACGTACTAAAACATATATCCTTCAGCTGGTATATTCTCTGCCACCAGTTGTGCTGAAGAAAAGGGTTTATCATGGCGTTGAGCGGGTAGAGAATAATTCCGGCCATCACCTCCCCTGAGGAGCTCCTGTACAGGCCTGCAATAGAAGCGATGCTCAACAGGCTCACCGTCAGCCACGCCAGAAGGTTGGAGCCAAGGATTAGACCAACCATCAGGAAAGATTTCTTTTTCTGCTTCTTATGACCTCTCACCGAAATTGTGTCGTGGTTTGCTATATAGAGTATGTGCAGATACAGCACCAGCATGCTCACAAATAGCACAAAGTTTAGGACCAGAAAACCAATGGAGAACGGTAGCGATAGGGCGTTTCCTGCCAGTAGGCAAGCAGAGCTTGAAACCTGGAATGGAATGTAGGTGATGCACAGTGTAAAGGCTATGGATAATATCCACATGATGCAAAGAGTTACTTGGGCCTGGCGTATGGTAAAACCATACCTTTGGAATGGATGTACTACGATGCAGAGGTACTTGTCAATGGCGCCGAGAAGCATGCTCATGTTGGATTGTTCCATGGATATCAAGGCCAGGCTGCCAGCGACCCTGCACATCACTGAACTCGTCCACTTTAATGCCACATATCCAGTGATATCATATCGCATCATGTTTTCTATATAGAGTATTGCTAAGTAAATGCACATGATACCATCAGCCAAACTGAGATTAGAAGCAATCAGTCTGGAGACAAGTTTCTTCCTCGTGTCCAAAAGCCAACTGAGAAAGGCAGTGACGTTGCCAATGGCAATGACAACCATGGCCATCATAACCCAGCACAGTAGAGAGAATTCGGAAATGATCTGACTGCATGACCCAATAACATCATCATTTGACTTGATGCTGATACAACGAGCGTGAGCTCTACGGGAAAACAGACAACATAGGCGATGGTCATCGACAATAACAAAGGACAGCATTTGCAATCGTTCAAACAGTTCCACTGGGAAGTCTTTCAGCACAATCCAATTGTAAGATAAGTCAATATGTTTTACTTTTGGAGTATACAAAAAAGTGCTTGCATGCAGCTCTCTGATTGTATTCATTCTTAGGATTAGTACACTTACGTTAGCTATACCATAAAATGCATTCGGTTCCACCAGTGATATGCTGTCATTGGTCATGTCTAAAGTTCTTGCATAAAGAAGCTTAGGAAAGAAACCTTTGTAAATACTAATTACTTTTGTATGCTGTATCCTTAATATCAATAAGCGTGTGGAGCGCGACTGAGAGTGAAGTATGTCTGTTATTGTTGATAGAGATGTTTCAGTCATTATCAGTTCTTTAGTCCATTCTGTTACGTGAAACACTTCAATGGGTGACTTGCAGTGTATTGAAAATCCCAGGACAGTGCAATTAACGTTATTGGACAGGTGAGTATTGAACAAATTAGCAAGCTCATCATCATAGGACAGACTGCATTCAGCATGTCCATTTGCAATATAGTCTCTACTGACAAAGATCTTCTCTCGGGGACAAAACAAAGTATTCGAAATAACCAGTTTTGGACAGTCAAAAAGTTCATCTGCCATTCGCATACAATCAAATTTACCATCACAAATTTGGTGTAGACTCAACCCATTGATCCCGAATTTGTCGTACGCGGCACCGATCCTTCCTTGGTTGAAGCGCAGGAAAAAGTTCACCAGTGCGTCAGTGTCACACATTATCCCATCCAAGTCATTGGCTGTAGCCATGGGTGGAAACTTAACACTGTCACAAAATCGGTAGGAACAAAGATCAAGAGATTCATCAGAACCATCAGAACAGTCAGCATGACAGTCACAAAGAGTAGAGGAAGGTATGCATTTTCCGACTGAGCTGCACTGGAAATAAAGGTTCGAGCAAGAGCAATTGTGGTTGAAACATGCAGAGAAGCACGCGGACGGGCGGCGGTTTGTGAGGTGGGGAGTTGTGACCGAGCACACGTGGTCACAATGTTCTTCGTCAGAGCCACCAGGACAGTCAGACACGCCATTGCACACGTGGTGGTGCACAATGTAAACACCGAGCGTATCACAGAGAAACAACGTAGATGCCTTGCCAATGTCTTTCTCAACGATGGTGTTATTGGGTGGAACAATTATTTCAGAATTATTTGCTGTTGTAACATCCATTTCAATACGTTGGCACAGAACAGCTGTGTTGTGGATGCGAACATGGCAGGGAACAAATAGAGGCATAACCAGGCTGGCAGGTACCGTTAGTAAGAATGAGCACAAGTTGGAAAGGGCACTTTGGTTCCCAGTGCAATATATGTCTTCATTGAGCTGATAGATTGAATCTAATATGGGACCTGTGCTGCCAAATGTGGATTTGCAATTACCTTCATTGTTACATACGCGTACAGACTTATTCACATGTGATTTTGATAATAGCTTTAGCTTCTTGAGATTTTTGCAAAAGTCAAATATAGGATTAGTGTTGTTGGTATCACTAGAACCCTTGTACCGCCTATTGCTCTTATAAAATGATAACAAATTGTCTAAATGTGATTCAACAAACACCGTATCAAAATGCAGTAAATCGAGTGTGTTCCGTTCAACGAGGGTCCGTATAATGTGACCATGTAACAGTTTCAAGTCCACGTGTGATACCATGTTAAACACCGTATATGCCGTGTTGACAGAGCCACATACTTCTTCAGCAGCAGATCCTCTCAAATTATCAAACACACCCACCAAAATATAATTGTAGTCTATCGTATGTCTTAGTAGCTTGTAATAATGCTGGTTTAACTCATAGTACAGAAGATTGTGGGTGTTCTTAATAATCATATTGGACGAGTAGCCACATCTTACTAGTACATGCTTTTCCTTGCCAACGTCACATGATATTGACTCAGGGCCTACATCGTCGTAACGATAAAATAGTAAAAGGCCCTTTGGAGAAGTGAAGAACTTTAGGTTATCAATGTCATGCTCTAATTCTTTTACACTGTACCTAAACTGGAAAACAGTCTCCACGAGCATGTCATAAGACGGTGATACAAATATTGAAATGCCGCTTTTGAGAACCACTGGAAGAAGGTCAAGATATAACGTGATGTCTGTAGTTTGTACCGTCTCAAGAATAATGGTAATATTGTTGTTGTCAACTTTCAATTTGAAGTCCACCATGTTCACCGACGTGGCTTCTATGAGTAGTGTCATAGAATCATCAGCTATGTTCATTACTACGTCATCAAAACCGATTCTGGGGAAATGTATAATGTTCACGGTATCAATGATAAAAGTTTCTAGACCACATGTTGCAGTCATGAAATATTCTGGCTGATCTACTGTTGAGGCCCGCACGTGTTTATGGGGTGTTGTGCAGTATTCTAGTTCAGAAATTTGATCTACCCTGCTGTACAGAAGTACATCTTCATCCAACATGTCCAGGATGAGCTGTATGTGTATGGTTCTATCTTTGGCCATGCTAGCTGTGGAGCCATCTGGAGAGTTTTCTGTAGAGACTGACTTCAGGACTAATTGGGGATTGTCAATATCGATTTCATTAATTACTATTGTAGCTTTCGCTCCATTAGCGCTGGCTGGATTTGTGTACTTAACTTGAGAGGCCACACGCAATATGCGTCCTTTAGATAACTTGTTTATTGTATCCACGTTCGTATTATAATACATGCTGCATGTTTGGCTCTTCAGCAAATGGGGAAATACATTGATGTGCACTGGTACGTTCATGTTATTCATAGAAGCAAATCTATATGTGTAGTCGTGTGCCGCCGCAAGACGCTCTTTGTCTTGAGGCGTAATTGTCAAGATCCAGATCTTGATCTGTAAATATGGGTCATTTACAAGTTTGGACTCTGCCAAGGAATACATACTGGACTGTCGGACCATGTAACATGGGTTGATGAGGCCACGCCCGTGGGTCACTGATTGCAGCGATAAGCTCACGTCAGACAACGAATAGTGCACCAGAAGTAAGACGTTAGCTGAAGAGTAGAGATAGTGTCCAGTCGGCATTTTGAAGCTACCATCATCACACAGAGTAGAGACATGGTACAGGCCATCATAGATCAGCAAGCCACTGAAGGGACACATACCTGAAATAAACACACAATTATACTTCAAGAGGTGCATTGAACATCGTACAGACTATCATACATCGTTGCAATTTTAACGTATGACTATGCATGTCCATTAGTAACCACCTCCATCCCTTATCGGGAAGAGAAATGTAAAGGTCAAACATGTCTGACCTCCCACGCCTTCAGGGTTTCATCACTTTCGTGGCAATGCTATTACATTAGTATAATAAAATAGTTTGACGTACCCACGGATTCATCATAATATGTGTGTTGCTGTTGCAAGTTGTGTATCCACATCAGAGGCAGGTTCATTCTGATGCCTCTAACAACTAATCTATCCAATTTAAACCTTATAAAAGACCGAACCATCTCATTACTTGCTGTGCGAATCAAGGTGTACTGAAGTTTGTAACCAACTGGTTCGTAACGAACCATATTGTCATTTAATTTGATATACCTGGCCATATTTGAAGTTCTAGAATAATTTGCTTGTACAATCCTGGTGATCAGTGTGAGCCGATTTTCAGTGCTCACCATGGCCATAGCGGAGGAGTAACGGTGACGTGATAGGTCAACCGTGACGGGAAGAGCCGTGCTGCATGCAATGCTGCTAGTGGATGTAGCTAGCAGAGACTTAGGTAATAAACCATGAGACACATAAAATCTTGAGTGGGCGTCGTTGCATATGAATGCTATGACTAACTTTGTTTCATGTCCATAGTGGAAATTGTCAGCGGTTGTTCCTATGCCAATCTGTGTCTTGTAGGGATTTAGTCTGAAGACAGGGTTGTAGAAGTACCAAATGTAATAAATCATATTCCGCTCATTGAAAACCCAGGCGGGTTTGCCTGCGGTGCTCATTTGGTGGAGAGGGTGAGAATGCTCTGCGCCTCGCACCCTGTAAGCCGATAATCTAACCATAACCTGGTAGGTGGCCTTTATGGTGATGGATTGTACGTGCGTGGTGAGCACCGCTCTCACGACAGCCGCCGACGAGCGGGTGTACGCGGTCTCCTGGTAGATGTGTCCGCACAGCCGGATCAGCTCAGTGGAGGGGGAGTCCGCGACAGCGAGACCGTCAAACACGGCCAATGCATCTGGGGTGCAGGACTGGGTATAAGGCAGGTAGCTGTTGTGCGTAGTGATGTTGATGCTGAATGCATCATTCACGTTGATCTTCCATGCAAAGTTCCTGACTTCAGACCAGACTGCAGTGAGACAGGGACTGTGAAATGCGCTGGACTCACGTGTCATTGTGGTGGCAATAGTGCATGTATTGTGTAACAGGAAACTTCTTAAACGGAATACATTCAAACATTTTCTCATGTTCCACATATTCTGATTCTGAAATTCATGCTTCGTATCGTGCACGAGATTGTAGAGTTCACTTTCTACAAATATAAATGGTTGCTTTGCAGACTGTTGCTTTCCTAGCAATAAACCAATCCTTGTGTCAGCTGCATGGATGCCTGTAAATGACCACAAGCTCATAGAGAGTATGACCATCCTCATCAGCTTTGTTTTCATTGTCGCAGTGTGCTGCAGTGGGCGGTAAAGCTAAAACATAAACAAAACCATATCAAAAAGATTATCAATTATGTTGTTCTCAGAACCATTTTTTACCTGGCTTGCAGACCTTTCTCTCATGTCTCATGAGCGTCAACAGTGCTACTGGCGGTTGATTCTCAGTTCGCACGACCATTTAAGTCGGAGCAGGTTCGCGGGGATCTCTCTGCCTGCGTCGTGGTTGGTGGTGGGGCCTGTCACGGTAGATGTGTAGTGCCTCACGTATCTTTCTTTCCAGGTCCTTTGGCTCTTGGTCCAAGATCTTCACGTCATTTAATGTGAAGGAACGTCTTGTCTCATTTACGTGTTGCCAAATAGCTGAATTAGGGTGTTTTCAATCCATGTGTTCTCTGAACCTCGTCTTCAGGGCATGCGCTGTTTCTCTTACATACCTTGAACTAGACATTGACATTCTAGTTGGTAAACTACTCCATACATCTTCTCTTTTTGTGGTTTGTCCTTGTGGTCCTCCTGTGGTTTGTCTGACCAACAGAGACTTGAGGGTGTTGTACGGCTTCAAGTAGCTATTAACTTCGCATTTCCCAAAGATCCTTTGTACCTTCTCTGTGACCCCACTAACATAGAGGAGGCAAACAGGGTAATTGATACTCCTCCGTTCCTTTTTTGGGGTCCTGATCTTTGGCTCTCTCAGTCTTCTGTGGGATTCTAAACGCCCATCTCTTTGTAACCGTTCACTGTCAAAACCTTCTTTACGCGTGCTATTTCTTCACACTGTCTTCTGAGTTGCTGACAATGGAATGTGAAGATAGAATGGTACACTGTAAACGTGTCATCCACATACCGGTATCATACTTCAGGAATCACAGGTAAACTGTTCAATGCTTTTTCTTCAAAGTTCAATAACTAGGTCCGCCACTGCTGAAGACACCGGCGACCACATAGGAGCACCTCGATTTGACCATAGAAAGTCCCATTACAGACACCCATTACCGTGACAGGCCCGACCTCAACCGAGACGTAGGCAGAGAGATCCCCGCGAACCTGCTCCAACTTGCATCACATGACACGCGCGAACGAGAATCAGCCACCCTTAACACCGTTGACGCTCAAGAGACATAAGCGAAACGGTTGCAAGTCAGGTAAAATAAATGGTTCTGAGAACAAAATGATTGATCATGTCTATACCAGAACCCAGTAGTAACCTCCATTCAAAGAACATATCAAAAAGATTTATCAACAGCAAATCTGAAGGTAGTAAGCGATTAAGAAATATTCCGCCAGTAAATGATGCTGTCTCTATCATATGTTTGTTTTCTGAGTGGCCAAAACAAAATGCTTGTATCAAGTTCTGTATTCTGAAAGTTCCATTTTTTTAAACAGCCTATTAAAGTATTTAGTTTAAATAAAAGCCGGTATCCAATCAAAAACACGTGAACGCAAACAAATGTCAACAGAATGATTTTCGACAGACGTAACACGGTGCACGTAATAGGCTGCCTATCTCTCCCATGTTAAATATGACGTCCTGTTAAGAAACCCACGGTACGTCTGGCGAAAAATCATTCGATTATGCAACATCACGTGACCTTGTGTTTTAGTTAGAAGAGGGCATGGTATTTTTTAGGCGTATAAATATCAAATGTGAAGAATATAATTTCTATTTTACTTTTTGCAATGGGAAAGGCTCGTTCATTGATACCCAGAACAAATATTATTTTGGCTGAGCAATATCTTTAAACATGTTCTTCACTCGCATAGAGGATCACTGTAATAATCCCACTATGTTTTATAAGATAAGAAATAACCTTGCCAATATTTCCTTCCCATCCACGGTGCAGTTGTCATACATTTGTTTATGTAAGATACAATAGTGTTAAAAATTTTACTCTGGTGCATATGAATATTGTTTCTTTTTGTCAAACCAAGATTGAAAATTGAAGACTATACACGGTCAAGTTGGCACATTCTCTGCTATTTGACATATTTCCATTTGCAAAATTGCTACCACCTAGTAGCTATTAGCTAGAGGTAAATAAAAAAAACATTTGCAAGTTTGTCAGCTGCTTTTCATTGTCGCCACCAGGTGAGCAGAATGCACACTTAGGGACCATTCAGTATTTGTGACAGGGTGGGGTAGGAGGATTTTCCAAAATTGCTGTGAAAAAAATAGCCCACCCCCCCAAAAAAAAAAACTCCTATGAAAAATTGGTAACCCCCCTCAATTTCATGTGACAAAAATTGATGACCTCCCCACCCCCACCCCACCCCACCCCCTACCCCACCCCCACAACAGTTAACTCAATTATTGTCAGTTAACTAAAATCCTATTTTATGGATATAAGTAATATAAAAAACACTAAATTTGAGTACAGAATCTCTAAAAAATTGGGATAAATTTTGTGAAAAAATTGATAGCCCCTGTCAAAAGTGTGTGAAAAAATTGATAGCCCCCCCCCTGTAAACATGGTGACAAAAGTTCATGGCCCGCCCTAAAATCCTCCTACCCCACCCTGTCATAAATACTGAATGGTCCCTTACTTGGTACTTTACTTTATGCATGTATGCATGTTTATGCTGAAGATATATCTCTGTAATTCGACTTCTGAATTGACTATTTCCAAGATATTTTTAGTTTGGCATGTGCATTTCAATAGCACTTTGATGTACTCACCTGCAACTTAAGCATCATGTCTGGTAATCGCACCCACCACTAAGCAAACAGCTCATTTTCTTCAGCGTATTTGCCGTGAAGCTGATATACGGTTATACCAAAAATTCAGCTGGAGTTTAGGTCGGATTCCAGGGGCTGAATACAGGTGTCTTCATTAACTCTCCCCTTAAAAGTGTAAGTGTTCATCAAGAATATTTGTCTTCTTGAAGTCTATGTGACACGGTTCCACTTCTGGTTGTTGTAGATTCAGTGACACATGAAGATCGAATATTATGTTTTAACGTGTTAATGTTTCACATGTGCACAGAACAGCGTCTGGGGCATTGCAAGAGATCCGGTATACTGCGCCTTATGTATCCAACATTCAATCTACTATGTGAATGATTTGTCAAAATTTCTCAAATTCAATTTGAAATAATCGGTATATATATACACAATCAGTTTTGTGAGGATTTAGTTAATGAATAAAACTCTTAAACTTAAATACAATATTGATATGGCTGTTTTACCATACAAGACAGACAATTTAATCAGAAACATTAGGCATCAATTCATAAAACTTTAAATTAATATTCAAAAAACAAGAATAATTCTGTTCATTACGCAAAATCGTAATTAATACATAAGTTCATTCCAAATTTGTAAAATCGTATATGCAATATTATTTTATCTTATTTACTGTTTTATAAAATTAAATAGTTTTAGTATTCTATCAACGATGGTAAGTACATGTATACCCTTTTACACTATAGTCGCTGTCCTCATGTTTTACTATTGACTTTTGACTCCATATGGATCCATTGGATGATCGATTCCCACATGCATTTTTTGTTTCCATTATAATCCTCTCTTGGTTCTTGATCTACGCTAGTTTAACCAGTTTACTCCTGCATATCACCAGCTTTATCACGTCCTTTTCTAAGATGACGGCAACCATGAGGCCACTTATAAATGATTTGATATACGACTAACGATCTTAATTTCTGCAAGTCATTACAGATTTAATTGAATTTCAAGGGCGTAATTTAACTCTGCTAATTTAATTATTTTGTGATAGATATCAATTAATTAATCAACTAATCTAACAAAAAAAAATTTAATTAGTTAATTCTTAATTGACCTTTTAATAATAACACCCGCAGTCAAATCTGGCACATCCCTATATATGGCCATATGTAAAAGTCGTGGCCATTCAGTTTTAATATACATGGTCACTAGGTGGCGATGTACGAAGGTTCTTGCATATTCGGTGATATTAATGAGACAGGAACCATGTGCAGTCACCACATGGCTGTGTTTTGATGTGTGGAATGTCTGATGGTCAATGTGAACATGTTGTGTCCTTTGTGCCCTTGGGCTCACATACCGATGTGTATGGAAATTTTGTCATGTCAATGTCTGTGGAAGATTGTTCTGGTTTTTTTCAAGTTAGGTTTTCTCAACTATGTGTCTATCTTACTTTTCTATACTTTTTTTCACGAATTTGACACCTGTATAATAATTTATCAATTAGTTAATTATTAAGTTTATTTATTGTTAATTTAATCTTTATTTTGAAGGGTTGGGGTCTTGCAAAATGGCAAACAATGATAAGAAAAAAAGAAGAGAAATAGGCGCATATAAAAATTGTGAATAACATGTCATATATGAGAAGTTAGAAATTAAACAAGTGATCACTGTGTACTGAAATCAACTACATATAATGTTCTGATTCTAAGTTCTGTCCTACACGTCTATCACCAATGATCAAAGATGAAAGTTTGAGTATAAGCAATGATAAAGGCAGTGATTTTCTGACTGTGGTTCCCTCACTCCTAGACAATCATCAAAACTCCATTAGCCCTTGGGTTAGGTCTAGTTTATAGTGCTGATTAGCTGGCTGTGACAAAAAATATACCTTTTTGGTTGCTCAAAGTAATAATAGGACTTACATAATCATTGTTAAGTCGTAAAACGTTTCATCCCAAACATTTGCATATATTTTTTTGCAATTGGATTTTTTTTAGTGATTCTATATATATATATTCTATCAGGAACCCAGCTCTTATCCGTTTTTGATTCTATATATGAAAGCTTAGATCTACATGTACACATATGTTATTCACTTAGAAGATAGTTTGAGTGGATCCTTTTTTCCAACTTGGCTATGTAGAAAGCAGTCTTAGAAAATCGTATATTAACCTATAACTTTATTGCCCCAGCATCATGGGAGAATCTTTACTTGTTGCTATTTTGGGGATAGTTTTCTTCTGTGTCACTTTTTATATAGTACACAATATATTTGGCGATTGTTCTAATTATCATATGTGTACTCTGCATGCTTCATATTAACAGAACTGCTTGTTTTCTTTCTTATGAACTAATTTGTAAAAGAAAATTTTCATAAAGTACAGTATTTAGAAAAGTGACCGAATATACTTTGGAAACGCTTGACGTATTAAAGCTTATGCAAAATAAAATCTGGGCACGCAGATAGTAGTGCGCGTGATGTGAGAAAAAAATATGGCATAAATTTTGTCTGAATTCTTATTAGATCTCATCGCACATAAGCTTATCGTGTGTGTAGTCTTAACCAATCCTCATTGGGGTATAAATGGTTTCTATCACACAACTGCATGCATATGACGACACATGCTCACTCGTGGCGGCGGCCCACGACGCAACGGATATTGGTAATTTGCTCAAAGCAATGAATGAATATCAAATAGGAGCATAATATAGAGCTCGAGCATTGCATCCATCTCATTGTCTAGTTTTGCATAGTCAGCGCACGTTAACACACAAGATTCAGTGGGCATTGGTAGTCAATATTATGACCATGGTGTGCTCTCCCTTTACGCCTAATTCAAAGGAACAATTTAGTCAATCAATTATGCTTATTCCACTGATGCGGAGCCCAAGCATCAAAGATCAGAATCATCTTTGATGCTTGGGCTCCGCATCAGTCGAAAAAGCATAATTGATTGTCTAAATTGGTCTTGTGGCCAAATTCACAGCAGTTTATGCTTAGTTCACAACCGTCGCCGATTAAGCTTCCGATGTACTCCAGCGTAAGCGGTTGTGAACTAGGCTTACTAATTAGAAACAGACGCCGTATGAGGACGTGTTTACCGCTGCTTGTCCCATGTCGGAAAATGTTTAAAAGTACTTCTTTTTCTGTGTGTTTAGAGAAGTAAAAATCCACAATGAGACCATCTGTGTTGTCAAACAAATTGCAACTGTTTAGAAGTACCAAACAGCTCCCGATCACCCACTTTTCTCGGACACCGACCGATCATTGTGAACTAAGCATAAGTCCTATAGCGGAAAAGGTGCAGAACACACGTATCAATATTTCATGCAGTCGACTAATTAAGATTACACAATATTACCATTTATATTGTGTCGAGGGAAGCCACAATAGATGAGTTTGAAGCTTCTACGAGTACGAACATGACGTCCATATATACATTTGCGTTTGTGCTTCTATACATTGGCGCTAGGAAAATATGTACGTAAACCATTTAGATATTTTAAATTTCTGCTTGATTTGTTTGATTTTAAGTAAATCTTTGATTTGTTTATATGGTATATCAGTATATCAGTAAATGTGCATTATAACGTTGATGGTATTTTTTTCTTTCTTTTTATTATCATGTCTGAGGGAGGAATGAGTGTAGAAGAAAATGTTATGTGGGGCAATGTGCAAAATATAAAAGGAATAGTGTAGGTATTTTTAAGGAAGTTGGGGGTGGGGTGATGTGGGATTTATTGATCCCGTATAACCTTCATCGCACGTTGCTCCCATGGCTGGCAATAGTAGTACAGGGAGAGGGAGGGGTGCGTGAATAGCTTGATGGCATTATTAAATTAGAGGTTTCTCATTGGCTGGCTGTGTTTGTAACCGTGCCCTCTGATTGGTCGCACATTGGTTGGAACTGATTCTGTTGTGCTTTGGACGGGATAACCTAGTGGGCACGGGATGCGCATATATGGCGATCTTTCTTTGTTGTTTTGCACTGTAGCTGATAGTAGCTAATAAGTTTGCTAACTTTACAGATCACAAATTACATTTTTTAACACTTTATTTGTACAACTTGTGGTCTTTGATAACTCAAAACAACTCAACTCAATGATACCATCATCCCAAGCAGCTTTGGTACCATTCTGTTCTCACGTTAACACACATATTGTTGATCTCTAACAACAAAGCTTAATCTACACTGCAGGTGCACAGTTCATTCATGTAATTACGAATTTTACAAATAAGCTGTAGACGGCGGTTTTATACACAGCGAAACTTGACCATACTGACCAAACGTTTAGAGATGACAGGGTGAAACAGATTGTACATGGAGGTGTAGTGTATGCTGTTGTCAAAGATATCACTTGCTGAAAGAGATCAAACCCATTACAACGTATAGGGTTCACATTTACTGTTCAGTGTCATTGGCTGAGAGCAGCAGATCACTATCAGAGGGTGGGTGGGGTGGGGGTGGGGGGTATATAGCCTTGATGAAAGTCCATTCACCAACACATTTTGCCCAAATCACCAGTCACCAATATATTTCATTGCCTTTCACCAATCACTGGAATTGTAATTGAATCGGTTCCATCACATTTAAAAAACTTAAATACAGGCAGTTTACAATTCACGCCCAAGATTTAGGGCAACTCACTAATCACAGCCTCTGTAGTGAGCAGATCAACAGTCACCAATGAAAGGTTCCATCACATTTCACGCACTTAATTAAATACAGGTAATTCACAATTCACGGTCAAGATTTAGGGCAAATCACCAATTACATTTTTGCAATATGACTCCCTCTTATCAGACTCCTATGTTTCAGGCTGTGACGTGGTGCTCCCTAAAACAGCACTGCAGCTGTGGCAGAAGTCAGACCAAACCAAGCTGATCGGGGATGGCGAAACCACTGTCCAGTCCACTGACCCGCAGTCAACCTTCTACATTCGCCAAGGTGACGATCCCTCTTCTCCCACTCTCTCAACCTATTTTACCAGTTTTTTCTTCATCCCTCTCCACACCTCTTTCTCCATGTCTCTCAATGTCTCTCTTTTCATGTCTCTATCTAACAATTGGGGGAGAGGGTATAAGGAAGTGGGATAAGGACAAAAAGGCCGAAAAAGAGGGTTAAGGGAAAAGGGGGGTAAAAAGAGGGATAAGGGGAAAAGGGCAAAAAAAGGGATAAGGGAAAACAGGGCCAAAAAGAGGGATATGGGATTTCTAGACCCCCTATACCCCCCCCCACACACACACAATTACTACCTGCTGTTTGGTCATAAATTGTCTAATCGCATCCTATAGTTATTGGAGAAGAGCCGCTGATTGATGGTGGACATTACCGTGTACTGGACTCTCAGCTGTCTGCCAGCAGTGTACGGCCTTCTACTACTTTACACGTCGCCTCCCAGTCACGACTACATACTGCGGAGATAGCGTCAGTCCAGCGTGGAGGATGGGCAGCAGAATTTAGGAATACTGATCAATGGATCCAGGTATTGACGCAACATTTATTGTACCTCAGATGCTCTGTCTCCCATGGTGTTTCTGTTGTTTGATACTCTGTTCTATTTATATACCAATCAGAATAATGATTGTATAGTAAATAGTGTATTTGTTGCCATTCGTAGTACCGTTTATAGTATTCTTGAGAACCATTGGAAATGCCAAATTTAAACATAGTTACATATAAATTGTTTGCCTGAAATATGTACAGACAAGCACAACTTTAACGCATTTCTCTTTCAAGCAAAACAGATATTAATTAATTAATGAACCAGTCCTGACGAGGAAACGATGTATTGCCATCATTAGTTCTAGACTAGGCCTACTGCCTATCTACTGCCAAATTTGTTGGCAAAAACTCCTGGAGATCATGGGTTTCAGTTTGTGAACATTGAGAAGTAAATATTAGGCAGTAGGTAGGGGGTAGAGTCGAACGTAATCCGTACACAGCAGGCATTAAAAACATCCTGCCAAAATGTTAGTACTCATAGGCAGATCCAGGTTTTTGGAAAGAAGAGGGGGCGCACTCAAGGAAAATGGGGGCGCACTTAAGGGATTTCATGAAAAACCCTATGAAAATGAATCTGCCTATGAGTACTGTCGTTCTTTGTAACCACGCGGTTTTAGCCTACGCTGTGTATCCAACCATGCAGGTGAACTTTGGCAGTCTGTTCACTGTAACTGCGATTGCTACTCAGGGCAGAGATTCTAGAAGTGCTTATGTACAATGGGTATCAAGCTATAAGCTCTCATTTTCTTCCATGGAAGCCTCGTTCACATTCTACGCAGAAAATGGAGAAATTAAGGTATGTTTATGGTGTAGACAGATACTCTCTAAAATTACTCCTATATCCCCGAATGCCATAAGCAGGACATTATAATGTTCATAATCATAGTGGTGGTCGGGGTCAGCCAGTAAAAAAATACATACATATTTATGTATACTGAAGGTTTTTGATGGCAACTTTGACCAAGACACAGTGGTAACCCACAAGTTGGCCAATCCTGTGGTCGCGAGCAAAGTGCGACTGCACCCTGTGACATGGAACTCGCACATTGTCATGAGGTGGGAGGTGTATGGTTATCCAGGTGAGACACGGACAATCTATATATATATATTTATACGAAAAGCAATGCGTTTTTAATGCTTTTTTGTTTGCGTCAATCTTTACAGACTCTTAATCAATACATCCTATCACCATGAAACTTGGGGGGAAACTATGTGGATATTCCAATGGTGGTTTCCATGATCTTTAATTAACTCATTGTAATGTAAATTGTAATTCATTCTAAAAAATCCAACATTTTACCCACCACCATTTTTGTCCAAAGTGTTGTGGTGAATAACGAGTTGGTAGCAACTCATACCACTATATAAGCAGGAATTAATGATGTGCACCTACACATGTGGCCCACATTAATATAGTGTGTTTCATAAATAAATCATGTAGACTGTTTCAATTGTAACATGTCACATTGGCGGTGTTGTATCATTACATATTAAATACATAGTTATTACGCTCTTTAATACAAGTAATGTCCAGAATTCCCAATGAGAGGAATATGTAAGAAACCATTTCCACCGCGGTGATGTGCCACTGCAAAGAGTTTTTGGGCAAAGCTAGCATGCGCATATAGAATTTTGCAAGTGGTATTGTATCCTACCAGTATTACCATTCTTTCTATCAATATTGCACTGTCTAGGTCGTCATTAGGATTACCAACCGTACCCATAACATTTAGCTCAAAACTGTGTCAAATATAATTTATTTCACAATGATTTCGACTGTTTAATGAATTAAATAAGCAGTTATCAGGAACACAATTCAAGATAACGGCCAAGCTATGCGTATCACATATTTTATAGCACAATTAAAGATTAACCCCACGTTCCAAAGTATGTACTGTACACATCAAAGGTGCGGCTACCTTATACACATAAAGTAACAATGTAGCCGTACATTGTGCTTATTCCAAAATAAACAGTAATTGTGTTGCATTATTGTTATAGATTTATATGCTACTTTGTCATTAAAGTCAATATGCAATCTTTCATTTTGTGTGAAACAAGGTAACTTTTATGAAAATTGTTCAGATTGATGAAAGTTCTGTGACGATACGTGTTTTTTCCGTGATAGAACCAAGTATAATAATTAATTAACAATTAACTAATGGAAATGCATGTTCGTTGCAGCGGATGATGTATTTTTGCTTGAGTCAGTCAAATACCCCACAACTTACTTGAGACACCATGACTCCATGCTGAAACGTAATGTTGATTCTGAAAACCCTGACTTTCTCTTCCACATCAACACCAATGTGGATGGGTCAATTTGGTTCCAGTCCTTCAACTTACCTACACACAGGTAAAAGATTTATAAGGTCTATAACCTATTGCCATATTTTTGTTTTTCTCTTTCCTACGTTGTTATGAAAAAAATAAACACGTCCAAAATGAGTATAATTTAAAATCTATCTAAGGTTTTCAGCAATTATGATAAGTGCCCTTTAAAGCTGATATGAGATTGAAATTTTCAATGTGTCTGACTTGTGTTGTTTTGATATCAATATAGCAGAAAAAACAGAAAACATAAGAACAACAAAGAACACCTAACATATAAGTTCATTGATTCATCGGCACATGCCCCCTGCCCCCTGCCCCCGACCCCACCCATCCCTTTTGTACCACCAAAGTATTTTCTTTCATGAGACTTTTGGCATCTTTGCAAGATTTCCCACATACAAAATTCATAAAATTATGTAGGTGCTCCCGCCTTTTGCAAAAACCTAAATCAGTCGGTGAATCATTTATATAATTGAAATGCTTGTTATTTTGACAATCACAAAATATTCATGAGTGTGAGTTGATACTTCAAAATTTATGAAAGCTATTTTAAATAAATATTGGTTATTGCAATATATATTTGTTGAATGGTGTCCTCAGGATCGGCTGGTCTGGATCGAGCTACATGATCCATGAGGGATCCGGAGAGACATATGAAAGTGATGGATCATTCTTCCCAGTTGGTGAGATCACTAAATATTATTGTCATTCTATCCAGGGAGGTTGCATTTAGCTTGGTACATTTGAACTAGTAATAAAAGATGACGCACAGGTTTTCATATTGTTTATTTGATTCGTTTGGCTCCCCCGTGAAAACGTGAAAAAGAAGTAGCAACTTACTGATAAAATTATAAATCTTACAGAAGCCCCATTTGGAGCCCTAATAATACAATATTGATGGCAATACACGCATGAGGGGTTCTCTTCAAACTTTGTGACAGGGAGGTGTGATGAGGGCGGTGGTTTGAAAAAGGCAGTCTAGAAATCCCACTTTTTGTTTTCCAGCCTGTTCTCTACTTTTCTACTTCCCATTTCTTTTTAGCCCACTTTTAGGGCTTATATTACTTTAAAGAGACATGAACAGGTGAATTTCATGTCATATAAACTTTTTTATGCCACATAAATAGTACTTGCTGAGCCATTTGAATATATACATTTTTATTTATATGCAGCTTTTCATTTCTTCATAATTAATCAGTTCCCTATTTCGGTTTCTTCAAATGTACCCACAGCTCAATGTTTTGTAAACAAAGAGGGAATTCCATAACATCCAGCCTTAATAACTATTTCCAACACGCGAATTTCGGCTTGCGGCGCACGAGTGATAAAGGCTAAAGTCCTGTTATTAGTACGGAATCTCCCAATGTCAATCCACTCGTTTTTCTTTCTGTTTAAATTTATTTATAATTTTCTATCAAACGAGTGTTAATGATTGTAAAATTGGAAGTTTTTAGGTGCAACATGTCAAGAAAATAGAAAAATAAAATTATTAAGTGAAATTGTCAGAGGAGGTGGTTGCTGTTCATATCCCTTTAAACTACTATAGATAAATAGCAACGTAAATTCTGAAAATTGGTGTACTATGCAGTTGCCTATGTCTCATTGCAGAGAATCCAAAACCGTGTAGTAGGCATTTTGAGAAGAAGAACGGAACGAGGATGACCACTGACAGCATTGTGACCACAGTCGCCAAAAAGGCATCTCATTGTTCCCAGATGTGTCTGCAGGTAGGCCCCTAGTAGATCCAGGTTTTCGGAAAATGGGTGGGGTACGTAAAGGCAAGCTAAAAAAAGTCATGGATGTTTTTCTCACTAGGAAAATTACATTTTTGAGGCGAAAATGCAGGCGTGTCCCCCATGAGCCTGTATCGATATGCCACACAAGCAGATCCAGGATTTCAGAAAAGGCGAGGCACCCGCATGATTACACATGGCTTTTGTATGTGTGAAGACTCTCCAAGATCCCCCAAACCTGATGAAAATTAAATTTTGGGGGTGTCACGCCCTCTGCTCCGCATCTGCCTATGTTATGCAATGGGTATAGTACATGGCCAAAGTTTTTACGAATGGGGCTAGCCACTGTACCACAATTTATTGTGTCATGCGTCCATGCAACAATGAATCCCATAAATTGTTGAACAAGTTCATTAGCTGTGTTGTTCAATAATTTATGGGATTCATTAGCGGTGTTAATTCATATAAGGCAGTAATTTGTTCACATTAACAGCTATCACCATTCACAAATAACTTAATATTTCGACAACAAATCTGATTGTCTTTCGCAAGAGTGTGGAGTCATAATGCAAACACTATGACTACATGATTGTAAGTGATTGCGGCCTTTACGTACAACAAAAACCACGTGTCTTGTCATAATCAACCATAGTATACTAATGTGTTTTCCCCAAGTTTGCTTGTGGATACAATTATATTCTTCTCTCTCTCTTCTATGGCCACTTAATATAGTTAAATGGAAGATGTATCTTCAAGCTATGTCAATATAGTGGGTAGGAGCTTGCTTGCCATAGAAGAGAGAGAGAGAGAGAGAAGAATATAATTGGAACCATAGTATACATTGCAGTATGTCAGCTGGCGATGTCGTTCATGTGTTACATCAAAGATATGGTTTGATTTTTTTTTGAAAATTCCATGTTATCGTTGTTAAAGACCATTCTTTTCAAACATGAATGTGCCATGTAATGGCCTGCTCTGGTGACATCTAATGGCCTATCCTTTTCCATGTTACCCTTGAGTTGGCCGTGTAGCATGGCTGACGCAAGCTGCTCAACGTTTAGTGGCACGTTTAGACCGCTGTTTTGTTTGCGCGTACAAGTCAGTTTTGGATGGTGAAGCATCGTTGGCTTTCACGGATTGATCATTCACACTGCCTTTACAAGTCCTTAATCATATCAACTGCGTATATAGTCGTGATATATGACGATGATGGTGAAGATGCTTCCTTTCAGACTGCCGGCTGTTGGGGCTACAACTTTGCCGTGTCTGCGTCCTCCCCCGGTAGCGTGGGGCACGGCTGTGAGCTGCTGGCGCTGGTGCCGCTCTGTCCCTCAGCCACCGTCGTCGCCGAGCCGGGCTGGGACCTCTACTACATCGATGTGCACTGCCTGCAGTAGCTTGAAGTAGTGTCGAACACAAAGTTCCACTGCGCATGCACTTTAATAACTCAACGTGTGGGGACTACGATATATCATCGAATGGTGGTGGTGGTGGTGGTGGTGAGGGGGTGGGAGGGTGTTTGAAATAATTGAAACCCTTGTGTTATGAATTTGAGGTTTTCTCCCCAAAGTGTATTGAAAATTTCAGTTCCGGAGCTGAAAATGCTTTTTTTCAACACACATCCAACAGCCCCCTCCCCCCACCACTATAAATTAACCCCAGTTTTTCTGTTTTTATACCCCTTTTAATCCGTGAAAAATGGTAATCTGGTTAGGGTGGAAAATTCTCAATGATTTGTTGTTAATAAAATATTAAGTTGGCAAACGGTGGGGAGAATGATTGTACAAGGTATCACAGCTATGAAGAAGATGAATGCGATTTTCTTAACCCTCATCAGTACATTAACTAAAACACCCTAATCTCGGCAATAGAGGTCCACGAACGGAGCTGTCATGTACTGATTAGGGTTAACATGGCAGTGCGAGCTTTTACAGTAGTGTCCACGTGTAAGGACCACAGGAATTGTAGAAAATTCCATTGGCATCAGGAATTACTCGTAATTCGGGAAGAGAAGTACCTATAGTTTATTCTAACAAGCATTAGAAATTTAGGAAAACATTGGAATTTCTTTTTTGAGTGTTGGTTTACATTTCATCCTCTAAACCCACTAGTAAAACGCAGAAAATACTAAAAATACTGAAATTACTCTCCAAATCTATATATTTTAAATTCGCAATTTGTTACGTTTTTGCTAAAAATTTCATGTAGATCCGAAAATACGGACGTGCAGTAAATAATTTCTATTCCGCGTAATTTGGGTAATTTCAAGTAACATAAAATACGGTAATAGATATAGGGATATATCTGTGGTCCTCACTTGTCACTGTTATATTGATAAAAATAAAGCATTTCCTAATGGGATTGAGTATATGCAATGTACATGGATTGTGTATGGATTGTGTGAAAAAAGTCCCTTACAAGTCAACTACGTATCAACGACATTTATGATTCAATTACAATTACATTTACGAAACAATTACCTTTTTAATAAATTTGTTTCATGGAACACCTGGATTACAAATGCACACATGCCAGTGGTGATTGGCCCCTAGGTTACAAAAGATGTTTTAATTGTACAAATGACAACCCATTTTTAAACAAACTTGATAATAATCACGCAATGAATATTTTATCTATACAACAGAGACCAAAAAGTGATAAATTTATAGTGCAGCAAGGCACACATTGACACATTGATGTTTTTCCTAATCGAAACAGACTGCATCATTGAATTACTTAACAAAATGTAAACAGATATACCGATGAGCCAAAAAAGACAGAAAACATAAAAAGATAGTAACTTTTATCATATTTTACCTGTTGTTTCTCTATTTTGTCATATAAGTATTGTTTTTTTCATAAAATAATGCAAAAATGATTTTAATTGTGAACATTTTAAAAGTGGACGTTGAGCCTAAAGGGCTGAACATGTGAGGGATGCAGGTCAAAAGGGTGTAAGTATGGATGCAGGAAGTAAGACTAAGACAAGAGGGATTTGGGATTCCTTAACCCCCATTGTATATGGTAAGATCACCCCGTGTCTTTTTCAACTGACTTTCAATACCATTTCATATTTTGTATTGTCAGGACCTATATTGGATAGAAGGTAATCTTGAACAGCTGATGTATTTCAAAAGTTTGGTGAAATAGTTTTTCCTAACCATTGAAAATTATGGATTGATAAAACTATTGATGTAATATAGGAGACAGAAGGCTGTTTAGGGTGATGGTATCATTCTGATCTCACAACCTTGGGGTCGTGAGTTCGAGTCTCATCAGGGCCACTTGACATAGTCAAATGGAAGCTTAGGGTTGAAAAACCTGTCTTCAGCTATGTCCCAATAGTGGTAGGAGTTTGCTTGCCATAGAAAAGAGAGGGAGAGAGAAGAATACAATTGTAGTATGTTTGAATACCATGCTAACCATGGGGAAAGCTATCATATTTGTATATGATGATGTAAAATAAAATTTCTACAGCTCGGTTGAAAGTATTTTCAAACTGGCATTCATTATATACCGCAAGTACTGCATCCATATACATTGCTTTCGGAGTCAGACAGTCTTGCATATCTGCAAATAGGAGCTGTGACAGTCGTGTATTTTAGCCATTCTCAATTTGCACAGAGTTTAATCACAGGTGTGTTATTCAAATGTAGAGAATGATATTTTCCTCAACATATGTCCGATTTTCTACTGAGCTTGAAATGTTGGGGGATGAACATTCATGACTGTCAGACTGGAGCTTAACAGAAATGTGATACATAGTGTTGTATAATGTCCTGAAAATAAAATGCATCACGTCACTCAGCCAACGGTAATTGTCGAAAATAAGATGACCCATTGACAGACATTCTTGTTGTGCAGCTATCCTAACTGAGTTCCTGGGGGAGACCATACATTTTACATTTTTGCGAGAGAAATGAATATTGTGAAGTGACACCGAAATGTCAAACTTTCATATCTGTTTCTGAAAAGAATGATAAGTTACGCTGGCACAAATCACCTTTGTACAGTCTTACAACCATACCTTGGGACTTTTGTCAAAGTTGACATATGTATACCGACGGCTATAAACTATTGGTCGAGTTGTAATATCACATGAGGTGCTTTATCAGTTCATGTTTCACTTTGACTGACAGTTTGTGCAAGATTTTGTCTGTTATTGCTGCTGGCACAGTTGTGAAATATATTATAAAGGAGTACGCATCTGAAAGATTAGCAAAGCCATGCCAGAAGCTGTGGTGAATTGTGAAAAGCAAATTGATCTACCAAGATGGACAACTCCAGTTGGGCTCCAAAGCCTAATACTTCTGTATTTACAGGTAACCATTGGCATTAACATACTATTGCGTGTATATGTGAAATCATATATCAAAGAATAGAAATAAATTTGAGTCAATGATAAATTTTACTCAATACAACTACATGTATGTACAAGTACATGGATGATAAAAAAGCAATGCAATTGTTTTATAGTCAACATAAAATGTAAGAGAAATTAAATACAGTGCAATAAAAAATAAAGATCAAAAAGTGATTATTATGGTTCACATGATTACAACTTGATAGCTCGTTCTCTGATCCTGCACTCATCTTAAGTGTTTATCAATCGTCTATATTCTCCTATGTACAGAGCCTCTAGAGTCCATATGCAATTCTTTCCATGTGCTGTTTTGTTGAAGAATGTCCATATCCTGTGTGTCGTAAGTCTTCAAATATTTTTTTCAGTGGTCCCTGTCGCTGAATGTTTTCCATAAGTCAAGTTTGAACATGTTGTCCTGTTTGTCTGACATAGCATGCCCTGCAGAGCGGACAAGTTCTGTACATAAGAGAATATAGACCATTGATAAACACGAAAAATGGGTACAGGAGCAGAAAACTAACAATTAAGTTGTAATCAAATAAACCGTGATCATTTTTTAATCTTGATTTTACTGTTATATTGTTTCAGTCTCTTTCACATTTTATGCTGACTATAAAACAGTTGTATTGATTTTGAATCATTCATGTACTTGTATATAGCTGTATCAAGTATTAGTCCATTTTCCATTTATAAATATATCTCAAAGATATTTCATTATAAGTTACAGTCATTAATAACCGTAAAAATAAGCTAAAATCATGCAGAGGAGGCTCAATATAACCACTATTTCTATTCATTGTTGTTATTATATTACAAATGTGTTACAAAAATGCACATTAGCACTTGTGCACCCATTTCTGACAAGAGACATTCATAAACAACAGTAGTCAGTCCCTCATGTCCAGGAGACTTGTTCTTTCCAAATTATTATATATTCTGTATTATAGTAAGTTCTTTTGTAAAATTAATGACAAAAAGCAGTATTATGTGGTACTATTCATTATCATTTTATTTCAGGAGAGAACAAGACAGATATGAAACTCCCAGGTCCATCAGGGGTAGGTTTCAGCTTCACAGATGCCATGTGGCGCATGTCTCATTCTTTTGACTTCATTACCTACATAGTTCCTGCAGTGCAGTTTGTTGTAGCACTCACCAATGTTGCTGCCCTTGCCGTGTTCATTCAGCCAAACATGAGAAAGAGCCACACCAATGTGTATCTCGCTGCCTTAGCTATTTCTGACTTTATGATGGTTGCCATGCATAATCTTCCAGACATGCAAGAAATTCCTGAAGGTAAAAAAATGATCTTGAATATCATAGTCTTTGATCGTCCATTCTTCTTCTAGTTGACTGAAATTAAGGTTTTATCTAGAAAATATCAATATCATGCACATCTATATGATTTGATAAGTCTACAAGTAACATTAGTCAATCCATGAAAAAATTTGGTTTCTAATTCAATAACAATACTAGTACTTATTACACAGGATGTTTCAAAAAGTGCATAAAATGCTCTCAATTTAAATTGATTACACTTCTTTAATTAAATGATAATAATCATTAAATCTCAGTCCTCTATCCTGAAGTGTGTTGCAGCTATTGAAATCTCAAGATACATGTACAGTACTCAAACGAAAATGTGAACAAATTATTAGCAACTGGGTTTATTCTAATCCATTGATAATCACAGTGGAATAGATTGAATGTGGTCATATGAAATTGAAATTCCACTATTGCAGGTTTTAGATTATTATTGCGTTTATTTATCTAGGAGGTGTGCGTCAAACCAACATGAGATTCTGGCTTGGGGGGAGACTCTACAATCTCCTCAGTGAAGTATCTTATTACATGACGGCGCTCATGGTGGCTGTTGTTTCCCTTGACAGACTCATAATGGTTAACTTTCCAATATGGAGCAAAGTCCATCTCACGCCAAAGGCTGCTGTGGTAGTCACCACAATCATGATGGTGTTTACGCTTGGCCTAACTATGCACACTGCCATTGGTTTCACTATCAGAGCCAAGCCAGCCTTTCCAGTCACCCCCATGATAGTGAGTGAAGGCTATAGGAGATTGCATCGATTCATCAGTAAAGACTATGAGCACTTTTACGCCGATACATACTATTCGAAATTCCTTCCAGCATTCCTTGTACTGGTGTATGGTGTAATACTGGGATCAAATCTGGGAATAATATACAAATTGTTTCATCAATCCAATCAACAGAAGAAGATGGGGGTTGCAGAAAGTGGTAAAAACACCAAAATCACCAAAATGCTTGTGATTATATCTGTTCTATTCTTGGTTCTACGACTACCTATTGACCTGCACAAAATAGATCTGATTGCAAATGTAAGAAGTGCATAGTTTGCATCATTTTGTTTGCCAATTTTTCCTGAATTGTTTTTATTGAAAATATTTTGTCAATTTTAACATTCTTTCACCAAACATTTCAAAACAACGTAATATGCCATTTTTTTTTTCTTTTTTAAGTTAAATGAACCAACATGGTAATGATACGACACTGTATAATTGAATTTATTTATTTTACCTCTATAGTCTCAATGTTCTATTATATTTTTCTAAGGTTGCATGAAGCTGTATTAAAACTGTTTGTTTTACCCCTGTAGTCTCGAGAAATGAGTTCCCAGGCAAGATATGAGAAGATATTTCAGAATGTATTCATCAGCCTCGTTCTTGATTATGTTGCTCTTCTAAACAGCTGCATCAACTTCTTCATCTATTGGCTAATGTCAAGCAAGTAAGTAAAATGTGCAGATTTAAACATGTCAGAGACCAATCTCTTTCAGGTTAAATTAGAAGATTAGTGTTTCTTCAATGTCATTTGTACCATTAGAATTATGATGTAACCCCTCCATGATAGCATTTTAAGTTACCGGGGTAGTTGCGCACATTGCAATGATAAAATAACGCTCTATGTTATTAGCATAAGGAAAATAAATACAGACTTGTATCAGTGGTAGCTTAATACAATGCTATTACTTGTGGTCTTTTGACGTTTACTTATATAGAATAGGTTAGAATAGAATAGAACATTTATTTCGGATTAAATTCCACAGAAAAGACATAAAATAAACATATAATAAAAACTGTGCATAAAATCACAAACATATCACAGACTATATAGTTTTTTTTTTCCATTCTAGGTATAATATTGAATTTGGGTTATGGCAGCAGTCCAGTAGAGTCTGAACTAAAACATTATTACACTTTTCAATTCTATTTTTTAAATTTAAAATGTTCTTTCTAATATTAACATCAAAAGCACTAATATTGTTCAACAACATATTATGTGATATAGAGGCTCTTTTATCTAAATTAAACAACATTCTAAAAATTCTGTTCAAGTTGTCTTAAGTTTCCTAAATGAATAAATACTGTATTTACTCCATAGATGGGCACAATACATTTTAGAACAATAGGTCTTAAAAAGTAAACTTTTTACCTCATTACTACAGTGTCTAAAACATTTTATGACAATATTGCCCCTGCTGTGAAAACTATGTATTTGTGGATTAATATCACAGTCATCTTTCATGTCATTGGATATGTAAAAACATTTTTTTCCATTTATAGTAAAAACAGGGACTTTGATCTTGTTCTTGTTCGGCTGAATACACATTATTCTAGACTTATTAGGATTATATATAATTTCATTGTTGGATTTCACATATTGTAATAGGTTTTTGAAGAGCACTAGATGTTGCTAAACGTATTGTATCATCTGCGTACAGTAGATGATTATAGTTTACACCGTTCAAGTTGCAAACACATCTTTTACTATTTTATATATTGCTTAAATCATTCACATATATAGTGAAGAAAATTGGAGAGATTAAACTCCCTTGTCTTACACGTATAAGCTTTATATCCTATCTATAATTTATTGATGTATACTATTAGTGCCACACCAATCATAGATACATGTAGTCTAGTTTGTGAAAAGCCTAGAATTTCAGCATTTGGGAAGTAGGGTCTATCAAGCTAAATTATTTCAGATTTCGTGAAGAATGTAAAAAACTTTTTTGCACAAAATGGTGGAAGCAACAGTCAAGTGAAATCAAGAGAGCGATCTCAGTGAAAGGAAAGTTGCAGGATAGCGTGCAGACACTTAGTAGCAGAGTATCTAATAAGGATGAAAAAGGTGAGTCTAAACCATGTGCACGGATTCTAATGTTATGTGTATTATGTGCGCCGATTCTAAGATTATGTGCACTAATTGTATTGTTATGTACACTGATTTTAAAGTTATGCACACTGCCTATAATTTTATGTTCACTAATTCTTACATGTTTTAATTCTGAACCCAATTACAAAAAAAGATACTAAACATTATTGCTATTTGTAAAAGGAAAAATAGAAATATGAATACAATGTATAATTTGTCCAATGATTCTAATAAGTTGTTGTAATATTTCTATAATATTAGATTGATGTACGTTGATTGTACAGGTCACTATTTGTAATGTTTTAGGCTCAGATCTTAATGCTGTTTGCACAGATGGAGAAGACTTTCCTCAACATTCAAATGATATGGTGACAGATAATAGCAGCCCGGTAACCAATATAAAGGACAAAAATTCTGAGGAAAATTAACATAATTGGTATTCTTTCTTGTATGAGATACACACTCATATATCGGGTGCATACAAACTAGTTGTAGCCTGTCTAAACATACACTTGTATTACGTGTGAATGTCACTAGCATTGACCAACAAGTTCAAGGAAGTAAATACAAAATTTGTAAACATATATCATATTTTCATTAAAAATATGATTGATGTTTCGGGGCAAGATAAGCAGGTTACAGGCTATGGCAAAAATAATAATTGCATGTGATATAAATTTGGTGCAATTGCTTTGAGAGCTATTTAAAGTAGAAGTGTAAATTTAAGAGATGTACAAATGTACATGTACGTAGTGTTAAAGGTGGAATGATAACATTAAGAACTGTATTGATTTATGTCAATATTCTTATAACTGTAAATAAATGTATATAGGTGTTTAGTACATTTTCTATGTATATACTTCTGCTTGACGCTCGACGCTGATCAAAACTGAACTGCCAGCCAAAACAAGTATCAGCAGTCATGCATTACAAGAACTAGGGCCTTGATCAAGTACCAATTACAACAGTCTGGTACCAACTTATAATCCCCTAAGCCTATGTCATAGCAAGGAGGATTACGGCCATCGCCACATTTGGACGCTATTAGTTGTCTGAGTCCGCTATGCAGCGATTAGCTCTAATATGCAACATTGCGAGACCTGCCGTAATATATTCGTGTGCTCTCACCAATGCGTGGAGAGTGATACAATATGGCGGACCCCAAGGCCTAAAATTGAGCACATGCTATATTCGGGGTTATCTTGTTAAATAGTTTTTTTGTTGTAACACATTTGTGTCACTATTAAAGTTAATGAAAAAAGCTGTGACTTATTTTGTCAGACGTTTAGGAGTTCATACGCTAAATTGTCTCCATTAGATGAAGCTATTGGGTACACCAAATTATTGGTCGTCTTTCTACATGCATAATGAAGACAAACACCTTTGCTGTTAATTAAACCTTAGGGATGATGTACATTTTGTCACACTCCGCAAAAGTGGAACAGTGTTCTCTTTTTTCTTGACCCTCCCCCCTCCCCCCAAAAGTGGAAACATCAGATGTGTGACGTAATTAATCGAAGAATATCTACACAGTATTTTTTTCCCCAAAAGCCCGCCCGGGGGTTGGCCCCCGTTGAAAAAAAGGGAACAAACGCAAGCAGTTTTGACCCCCAAAAAAAGGAATATCCAAAGCCGCCCCCCGCCCCCCCAAATGGGAAAATTTTTTTGCAGACATGCAAAATTTGTACATCATTTTTTTAAAAACCCCGTTTAAAAAAAGGCCCGGGGGAAAATAGAAAAAAAAAATTTTCAAAAAAATTCCCCCAAATTCCCCCGGTTTGGGGTTTTTCCCCCCCCCCCCAATTTTCCCGGGCAAATTCAAAATTACATCTCACCCCAAAAAAAAACCCTTTTTGGGTAAAATTTTAAAAGGGGGGAAAATAACCCTTTTTGGGATTTTTGGGGGGTAAAAGGGCTTTTGGGGAAATTCCCTGCTTTTTTTAAAGTAGAAGTAAATTTAAGAGATGTACATACATAGTGTTAAAGGTGGATGATAACATTAAGAACTGTGTATTGATTTATGCTCAATATTCTTATAACTGTAAATAAATGTATATAGGTGTTTAGTACATTTTCTATGTATATATTTCTGCTTGACGCCGACGCTGATCAAAACTGAACTGCCAGCCAAAACAGTATCAGCCGGGCTATGCATTACAAGAACTAAGGCCTTGATCACGTACCACTACAACAGTCTGGTACCTCAACTTATAACCTCCCAAAAGCCTATGTCATAGCAAGGGAGGATTACGCCACCATTTGGACGCTATTAGTTGTCTGAGTCCGCTTATGCAGCGATTAGTTCTAATATGCAACGCAGTGCAGACCTAACAACAGAATATACTCCGTAAGGCCTCACCAATGCGTGGAAAGGATACAATATGGCGGACCCAAGGCCTAAAATTGAGCACATGCTATATTCGGGATTATCTTGTTAAATAGTTTTTGTTGTAACACATTTGTGTCACTATTAAAGCACGAAAAGCTGTGAACAGATGCGTGCCCACGCCACCACTCCCTGGAGACAATTCTAGCGCATGAACCCTAAACCGCCTGACAAAATAACAGGCACGCCGCACACACACCTTAAGAGTGGTCCGACAAAAATGAACACCGTAGTCATGAAAACAGTGATATGTAGTCGCCGGTTAGGCAGGTGGTCTGGGCTGCACCTCAGGAAAAAAAAAATAGAATTTACAACACAAATGATGCGATTTGAGAGCTATTTTTCTTAAAACAAATTACTTTTCTATGACCAATTACATGGCGATAATGGAGGCATCGTATGATTTTTCGCTGCCATTCGGCTTTTATTATGATAAATAATACTACCTGTGTATCAAATTAAAGTCCATTTATTGCCTTCAAATTCACCAATGTATTATGTTAGAAATTGTTGAGCCTAAACACCTAACATATTTGAACTTAACAGTTAATAACTATGATTTAGTTTTGTTCTAGAAGTGAACGTAACTAGCACGTGTCCAACATTCGCATATAATCAAAATAAACCCTCATGTGCCCTGTTACAAAGGGAAGTACACCAAATTATTGGTCGTCTTTCTACATGCATAATGAAGACAAACACCTTTGCTGTTAATTAAACCTTAGGGATGATGTACATTTTGTCACACTCCGCAAAAGTGGAACAGTGTTCTCTTTTTTCTTGACCCTCCCCCCTCCGCCCAAAAGTGGAAACATCAGATGTGTGACCTAATTAATCGAAGAATATCTACACAGTATTTCGTGATATTTATTCAAATATTACTTATATATGCCATAAAATAATATTTATTATATATCAGGAATGTAAATCATAATATTGATTAATGTGTGTTATCTGTTGTGTATCTTTTTTAATGCCACATAGTAAATAGTGGAACTCCTCTAATATGAAAAGTTTTAGCCATGTAAGCCCAATACTCGCTGCATAACCATAATTGCTTGGTTCCGCAAACTCTCCACCTTTTGTTCCAAAAGGCCATTGATTTCGACATGATTTTATCAACGAAAGACATAAATTATATCTTCCGTTCCCCCAAGGGGGGAAAGATGAGGTGTGGTGTTAGGCCACACCTTGCTAACCTACGGAACCGAGCAGTCTAGGGACGCTATTCTCTCCCGGGAATAGCCATGCAGCGAGAAGTCTGAGCCCGCCTGCTGATGAATAAACTGCTGAATCGATTCATGCTACCTCAGCGCGAGATAAAATATTAGACCCACAAAAACGTGGAATATCCAAATCTTGACCGAAACCCCCCTCCCCACCCCCTAAGTGGAAAACTGTTCCACTTTTGCGGAGCGTGACAAAATGTACATCATCCCTTAACCCTACATTACACCAAGAAATCATACCGCAGCAGCGCCTCACGGCATGAGGTACCAGGGGGTAGAAACTAAGAATTTCCTGGAGGATGAAAAAATTGAGACTGCATGCATATACCGCTCCAGGATTTGGGCACTTTTTCCTTACACCTGCCTCCACAGATTATAGCTCCGGTACCATTCTCGACAAATTACACTGCTCACGGCCCGGAAAAAGACCCTTTGTGCCGCTGAGGCGTCCCAGTGCATCGAGATATGGCGCAGAAACCAGTCACACTGTTGCGGTATTTGGGCTATGGTAGATACGAGGCTGTTGCGGTGTTGAACAGTTACCGCAGCGGCTTTGGCTGCGGCATGAAACATATGATTATAGCATGGGAAAAACAACGCGCCGGTGCTAAGTGTCCTTGTGGATACCGCAGCGGTGCGAAGTATGCCAATGTGGTGTAAAAAATGGTGCTGTTGGGGCGCCATTTTACCAGTGACTTTTTGCACAGAACCACTGGCGTGATATTTTTTAAGTACACAACAACATCTGTACTATCTGTGAACTTCTATTATACTAACCTGTCATGGGGCTGCAGAAATTCCTGTGTCTACCTTGAAAAACCTTAAATGCACCCCATTTAACCACAATATACAATAAGGCCAAACAAGATATCTCCATATGTTAAACCTTCACATTCTGCAGATTTGTTGCCAATATTTTACTCATATACAACCCAAATATCAAGTACAGTTGCAAAGTTGAATTATTTTTACATCTCTACTTAAAACCATAGACAATTGCCAACGGGAACTGACTTTAAAAAGTTTTGACCATCACGAAGAAAATTGAGTTTCTTTAGATGACTACGAACTTTTAAAAGTATGTTTCATAGGACCTCATTATAGGGCCTCTATGCATAGCTACCATACCAAATGAAGACTTGAAGGTCGTTTTTCGTTCTATGTTATCTCAATTCATCCTTTGTCATAGACTCTCCAAGATTACGAGATATACGAGCCGTGATTAGACGATATCTCAGAGATTATTTACAAATCTAGCTGCTAGTCAATCAGTGTGAACATTAAAATGTGACAAGAACGTTGTGAGGCTTAAATAAGATCTTATAAAGAACGTTAACTGCCATATTGCTTCCATAAACATTTTCATAGGGTATTTATATGCCTTTTTGAGGACATTTTAAAATGTTTACAAGGATAAAAACATTAATTGTGTTAGCGTGTATTGTAAGCGTAGGTGGTAGGTTATGACATACTGTTATATATAGTGCTTTTTTTCTTGGCTTTTGGTAGACATCTTATTTTCAGAAATATCTTATTTCCTCCCGTAATCTGTAATGTTGGATGTTGGTAGTCACACCTATTTACACATATACTTGTGTTTTAGTCAACAAGCCATGTTATATAGATAATGGTCATTTACCAAGGCAAGATGAATGGGCAGCATTAAAGCAAAAAAAATTTTTTTTAAAACTGTAGCCGTATATAAACGGACAGTAGACATAATTATACATGTAATTTTTATGATTTCTGTAGCTTAGAACATAATTTTATTATGGATAATGTTCATGTACACATTGTATCATGATTTTACGATAGTGCATGCTTTGTTTTACATAACTTTCTAGGTATTTTTTCATGTATTGTATCATCGAAATTGGTCTGATAAAAACTTCTGTGAAATACTTGAGGCTTTTAAAGGTATACGTTCGTAAATGGTTCCCACGTCAAGAAATTCTTAAAAATGATTACATATAAGCATCAATATGTCAACTTTAACATTATCAAATGTAATGCTAAGGGAACCAGCTTTCCGAATGAAAAAATGAAAATTACGAAACATGCCTTTTTCATTATAAACGAGCGATAGTGGTAAATACTTCAAACTGACCATTTTCCTTAGCAAAAACTTATTAAATAGCATGATTTAGGCTGCAAAGTGTGTCATTTACTCACCAAAATACTTCATAAGATTCATTTACAATAAACAGATCGCTTGATATTTTTTGGTTTGAAATATTGCATCTGTTATGATACAAATTTAAAAAAAATGCAATATTTTTTCGTAAAAAGAATTTTTTGTCAACTTCTCACGTCAAGGAATTTGTCAAAATTACAAGCAAGCTAAAGCAATGTATCTGCTACATAAAGCAAGCAAAAAAATATGGCGTATACACACATATAAGAGACTTTATGTCCAATGGTGACACACTTGTCTGGCAGAGCACTGCACACCCGCAGTTCGTCAATATTAAATCTTGCAATGTCTACTACACTGTAATTATAATAAATGTACTGTTGTACCAGTTAGTCATTCACGTGAACATTAAAATGTGAGAAGAACATTGTGAGGCTTAAATAAGATTTTATAAAGAACTTTAACTGTCATATTGCTTCCATAAACATTTTAATTCCAGTGTTTTTTACACTGGCTTGTTCCCAATTAATTGTGTCCGTCCTTCCTTGTGTCCTTCCATCCGCCTGGGTCCGGGTTTGTTAGCCCTCTACAGGTCACATCGTTTGAGCTAGGATGCTCAAATTTGGCATGTCGGTTGGAAATGGTGACCAGAAGAACCCTATTTCACATGGGACCAAACGGTCCATATTTTTAGCCTGTTTGGGCCCCATTATAAGATCAGTTTTAAGAGTATTCAATACACTTTAGCCACCATTGAAAAAATCAATATCATAAGGCAGCAACATTAGTCTAGCCTGGTGCTGTTAGCTGCTGAAATATGAGCATTGTTTTTTCCAATATATAGACGCCCGGTGAGGGAAAACCAGTGTTTAATACACTGGAATGTCACTGTCTATATGTTGGCTGATTATTGATTTATAGCAGTATCATCTATTACCAAGAAGTGGATACATTTTTTTGGAGCCGATGTGTCTGGAGTTTGTCGTTATAGAATATTGATTTTTAATGGTGCATTCAAATAGTAATAAGAATGTGATTCACTAGTAAAATGGACCTAATAATGGGCCCAAATGGGCCGAAATACGGACTGTTTGGGCCCATGTGAAATAGGGTTCTTGTGGTCACCATTTTCCAATCAACATGTCAAATTTGAGCATCCTAGTTCAAACGATGCCTGTAGAGGGGTAACAAACCGGATGGATGGATGGACGGATGGATGGATGGACGGACGGACGCAATTAATTGGGTACAAGCCAGTGTATATGAAAAGCCCCCCGGTGAGGGCAAACCAGTGTTTAATACACGGGAATGTCACTGTCTATATAGGCTGATTATTGATTTATAGCAGCATCATCTATTACCAGGAAGTGGATGCATTTTTTGGAGCCGATGTGTCTGAGTTTGTGGTTATAGAATATTGATTTTAATGGTGCATTCAAGTAGTAATAAGAATGTGATTCACTAGTAAAATGGACCTAATATAAATATGGACCATTTGGGGCCCATTTTGAAATAGGGTTCTTGTGGTCACCATTTCCAACCGACATGCCAAATTTGAGAATCCTAGCTCAAAACGATGAGACCTGTAGAGGGGTAACCTAACCGGACGGATGGATGGATGGACGGACGGATGGACGGACACAATTAATTGGGTACAAGCCAGTGTATAAAACACTGACAAACACTGAACAGTGGCTTTCCAGTGTTTTCCCAGGTATAAAACACTGGTTTGCCCTCACTGGGTGCTTATCATGGGGTATTTATATGCTTTTTTGTGGACATTTTAAAAATGTTAACAAGGACGAAAACATAAATTGTTTTAGCATGTATTGTGTAGCGTAGGTGGTAGATTATGAGATACTTTTATCTATAGTGCATTTTTCTGACTTTTTGGGAGACATCATATTTCAGAATTATCCGATTTCCTCCAGTAATCTGTATTGCTGGATGTTGGTAGTCACACCTATTACACATATACTTGTGTCTTAGTCAACAAGCCATGTTATATAGATAATGATGATTCACCAAGGCAAGATGAATCGGCAGTGTTATAGCAAAAACTATTTTTAGAACTGTAGCAGTATATAAATGGACAGTAGAATAATCATACATGTAATTTGTATGATTTCTGTACCTTAGAACATAATTTTTATGGATAATGTTCATATACACATTGTTTTCATAAAGTATCATGATATTATGATAGTGACCTACTTTGTCTCACATAACTTTCTAAGGTATGTTTTTATGCATTATATCATCAGAAATTGGTCTGATAAAACTTCTGTAAATACTTGAGG